>CM039502.1:59306739-59582068 GCA_022432975.1 Begonia masoniana | reverse complement strand
CTCATATCGATAGTGCAAAAACATCTAATTCTCGTAGAATAAAAACTACATCGTCCGATGGCTTGACTGAAACATCTTCGATAGAATTAAACCTACATAGTCGATGGCTTTACTGAAGACATCTCCGATAGACAAAATATCTATAAATCAACATCTACAGATAGAACATATCTAGATAGTGACAGAGCGGACATGTCAATATTTCTTGCTATGCAAAAACCCAAAAAAAAAAAAAAAAAAATCTCTAAGTACAGAAAAGAACTTATACTCACCGAAATCATTCAGAAATCAACTCATAATCCATTGCATTACCCAAATCCAATAAGAAACCAACACTTAAAAAATCAGCAGTAATCTTCATGATCAGAAACTTCAAAAGTATCAAAAATTGAAATCCACTATTCATGAAAACTCAGTATCTAAATTGAAACTTGTCAACTAAACCTTCACCACAACAGACAGCAGTTAAAGCTATTCAAGTACCAAATCTGTGGCATGAATGTGTCCTCCAACCAACCTAGCCTCAAAAAGAAAGGAAGACAAATAGCGGAACCTCGAAAAATCACATGCTGCCTATGTTGCACTTGTTCTTGATCCAAGCTGCAAAACAAAATTTCTACGGCATTGTTTAAACATTTTGTTGGAAGTGAAAGAGCTGCAGAATACGTAAAGGAAGTAGAGGATGTAATTGAAGGTTGTATACAGAATAAAGTGATACCACCAATGAGGACTAGCCTCCTAGCAGTAGTAGACAACAAAGGTCTCCAAAGTCAAAGAGTTTTTGGCGCAAGCTCGTTCAAGTGCAATATACTCTATGTTTATGATCCGAACAATTCTTCTGAGATGGGGGATGAAACTACTGAGTCAGAGATTGATCTATATTTGTCTTAGAAGTTAGAGATTGTTCAAGATAGTTCTGACATGTTATCGTGGTGGAAGAGACACGCCGAGAAGTATCGATTTTTGAGTGCCATTGCCAAAAATATATTGATCATTCCAATTTCTACGGTGGCGTCAGAGTCTGCTTTTAGTTGTGGTGGTCGTGTTCTTGACGCTTTTCGCAGTTCTCTAAGCCCACAAAGTGTTGAAGCTCTGATATTCTCACAGAGTTGGATTAAAACTTTCAATCCTTTTAAAATTTCTCCAGATGATTTACAAGATAGTAGTACTACGAGATTGACACCGATACAAGAAGGTTCGAATATTCTAATATTTATTTATTTTACAAGTGTATCTCTAAATTAAGCATAAACTAATGTTTTCAATTTGTCATTTTGCAAATGTTGTTGACATTGACACTTTCGATGATAATTTTCTAGAAGTACAAGATGACATATCGATGACTTGACATCGATGATTGATTGCTTGCTAGCTTGGTTACTGTGACTAATTTGACTATGTAATTGGATTTCTTATTTAGCTTGTACTTTTAAATTTTGAAGAACTTGGATACATTTGGATATTGACTTCAGTTTCTTAGCTTGCATTTCAATCTTTGATAGTTGCATTTACTTTGTATGTTAGATAGTTGAATTTTTTCTTTTATGTTGTATTTAGTCTCTTACATTACATTTTAATGTTTGATATTTTGATTTAGATTTTTAGTTTGTATATTACACACTAATATTCATGTTGGATGTTGTATTTTTTTTTTTTTTTCATTTTAATGTTTGATAGTTGGATTTAGATTTTTAGTAATTATATTACATACTTGTATTTAATTTAGAGGTTGTATTTATTTTGTTATATTCATTGTTTTTTAATGATTTTTCATTTTTAGTAATTTTTCTGTTAAAAAAAAAGGCACCGGGTAGAACCAGGACCAGACCGAATTTTTGGTCCAGTCCAGGTTCGCTCCTGGTTCTGCACCGGACTAGTCCAGGTTCCGGGATGAAAATTTTGAAACTGTTCAAGTCGGTTCGGTCCGAGCTCGGGACCGTACCGAACCAGCCCGTGCCCACCCCTACTTCAATGGATAGTAGATGTGTAGAGGTTTATGGAATGAGACAGAACATTTAAATCCGTTGAAAAACAAATAAGTTATGGCCGATTGAAGTTAGATGATGAAAAATGTGGGAAAATCGGGTTTTGGGTGTTATGTTTTAAATTTTGTTAAATGTGTTGTTAGATTTAGTTTAGGTATTCCTTAGAATTCCTAGAATGTTACTAAGTGAATTTTCCCTATATTTATAAGGTTGGCAAGCGAACAATTAGCGTAGTCGAAGTAACTAAATACATGCGGAGTAATCAGGTAAGTAGAGGAACGCATGTTTTTGTTGCCTTGAGGCCTACACCATGGGAAGGTAGGGATGTTTGTTTGTTTGTTTGTTGGTTTTGGTTTGAGCATTATATTGTCATGCATCATGTTTTCAAACTACGAAATATGAGTTTTGGCATGTTTTGAGTTATGAATATAAAACATAAGAAGATAAGAAAATAAATATGCAACTTGGTTTCGAGTAGAATCACCTTATCGGAAATGAGTGCTCATGTGTAGCACCCTGAGAGGGATTCTATAGGAGATCCTATCTTGAAACTGCGTAATGTGTCGTGAGTATGAATGCCTTGCATGATCGCACTAAAGAAGGCACATGAGGGTTCTATGATCGATAAGGGAGGAGATCATGTATGGCTGTCCAGGATTGTGATGGGATGTGTGCCTTTGATCTTTGCTCTGCTGGGTCAATGTGTGGCCGTCCATGATTGTGTTAGGACGTGTGCCTACTTGATCCACGTGTAAAAGTGAAAAATTAATGAAACGAATATGAAATGAAAACAACAGCATGAGTAGAAACCGCATTAGGGGCTGAGTTGAATATGCATTGTTTTGAATTGCATTATTACCTACTTGCTAAGCATTAGGCTTACATTTTGTGTTCTGTGGTGTAGGTGCTAACGAGATTGCAGGAGAGCTCTATGAGGGAGGCCAGGATTAGGGTGCAGTCGGCGACGCATGGGGTATGCCGGTGCGGGTATTTGTCGGGGCGTCTCGACCATGGGCTTCTAGGAGCTGTGGTAGTGGGTATTTTATTGGGATTTTTTTTGTGTAAATAATGGGGAATTTATAACCCTTTTGGTTAATATTTTGGGAATTTGTTGTATAAATGTTTGTTTCAGGATTCTAGTTTTTGAAACTTTAAACGTTATGCTGCTCGAATTTTATTAACAAAGCATTGTTTGTTTTCACAAATTTTCAAGTTTTCGATGACGTTTTAGAGCCGGGTTTCTAGGATGTTCACGTGTCGAGGAGTTGAAAATGTCGGAAAAAGTTTTGGGTAAGTTTTAGGTGTTTTGGTTGTGTGTGAGAATTGAAGGAAATGGTGAAAAAGTGAAAGAAAAGTGGAGGTGTACTGGTGGTCGAGGGTGGCGTGCAGGAGGCGTGCTGGCGCCGGGCCTGGCGAGCGCAGGTGGCGCACGGTGCGTGCTGCTGGGGTGCGTGCAGTGCGCAGCGCCGATCGATTAGCACATTAGGCGCAAAATTGATTGACAACTCGAGAGGTTGTCAATCGATCGGCACCTCGCGCTGCCTGAACTTTTAGGATTTTGTTAACTCTGTAATGTGGCATGTTTTAGGTGAAGAAGGTCCAAAGAGAAGTGCCCAAATTTGCTAAGGAAACAAGGTAAGTGAGTGAGTAGGATTTCCGGCCATTAGGGCCCTACATCACAAGGGTACTAAGTTAAAGTTTATTTGTCCGAAAGCTGTTTGTGTTATTGTCTGTATGGTTATGATATGTGAGTTAGCAACATGATTTATTGTTGAATGATTGATCTGTCCTTTTAGTCTGATGAAATAAGAGCACTCATACTCATGCTTCACGATTGTTTCCTTTTCAAGCATATGAAAATATTTTAAGTGCATGTTTTCCTTCACGATCTAGATATGAACATGAAACTTATGTAACAAGGATTAAGAGAGGGTTGGGGGCGGTTTGGCTTATGTCACTGTCCAAAAGAGGGACCATGAATACGGCCCACAAGGGATTATGTACACTTTCACTGTTAACCCCCTTTTCGGCACAAATCCTCCCTTAATCCACATGATGTAAACGATGAACAAGAACATGAACAAGAACATAAACAAGAATATTAACAAGAATATGACAAGAAATGATTATGAAAATGTGTTCCTTTCAACTGTGCATTCATGCATACATGTTAGTACTGCACTCCTTACTAAGCATTAGGCTTATAGTTTAAACCTTATGATGTAGGTGACGAATTATCAGGTGAGGATTTCAAACCCAATGAAGATATCTAGGACTGGTTGCTGGATGGTGCTCAGGGTGACGGTTTGTGGCTGGAAGGCAATTTCAACCCCTGGTTATTGCTCTTTAGATGTTAGTAAAGATTATGAATACGTATGACTAAGTAGGATGAGATTTTTCTTATAACGTCAGATTTTGGAAATTGTCTGATTCAATTCCTAAGTTTGCGGATAATTATGAGGATATAAAATGATCTGTTTTATTTAAGTCTTCCGCTACACGTATTTTGGATGAGTCTATGGTTCCACTGTGTGTTAGTTTATCTCGGTCATGTTGAAGTCTCTGAAAGTCTGAATGTTTCCTATCAGAAGATGTTAAAAGTGCTTGTCCACCAGTAGAAATTTATCTACTAAGTTAAGAGTCCCCATTCACCGGTAGAAGTCTTCTATCAGGTGATGTTTAATGAGTCACGTGAGATGCACATGTCAATCAGAAGATGTAGATTTTTCACTATCGGTAGAAGTGAGTATTATGCCTTGTCGTCTTGTAATCGGTAGAAGTCTTCCTTCGGGTAATATTTAATTAGTCACGTGGGATGCACATGAAAATCGGTAGATGTTGTTGTTTATTACTATCGATAGAAGTGGGAATTATGTTTTGTCATTTTGCGATCGGCAGATGCGAGAAGAAAATAATCGGTAGATGTTGTTTATTACTATCGGTAGAAGTGGGAATTATGTTTTGTCGTTTTGTGATCGGCAGATGCGAGAAGAAAATTTTGTCGTTTGCGATTGATAGATGTTCTTTGATTTTCAATTCCCTCAGCCAAATGTTTTAACATTCTGTCTTTTGTTAATGTAACTTACTTAATGAGTTTTTTGTTGAATGGTCGAGGATGTAAAGATAAAATTTTTATTATTGAGAGTAATGTCAAAATTTTTCGTAAAATTTCTTAGTCCAGTCCTATGTCATGGGTAACAAATCGGGTTTGGGAGACTCGGGGTGTTACAATTATGGTATCAAAGTAAAACCGGGTTCTAAAATCGATTCTGTAGACTGCCTTCCAGCACAGATTGCCACATGAGTACACTCTAAGAACTGTAAGTGTTTACGATTTTAGTAATATTATTAAGTTAAGATGTGTTTATGATTATCTAATCAAGAGACTCAAAATGGTAAGAGGTCAACAAAGAGAGAACAATGAGGATAATAACACCATCGCTCAGCTAACCGAGTTGGTTATTCGCCAGTCTCGCCAAATTGAGCAGTGGGTTGCTACTAGAGAAGAGCAAGGGAATTCTAGCTCGAATACGACTCACGACCATGGAAGCAAGCGTTTTCACCGCCTTCGACCTCCAGTATTCAATGGTCAAGTTTCGGACCCTATTTATGCTGAAGAGTGGATTCGAACAATTGAGGACATGTTCAAGTATGCCAAGGTCGAAGAAGGGGACAAGGTCACATGTGCTGTTTTTCATCTTGCATTTGGTGCAAGGCATTGGTGGGACTCAATTCAGAGCACTACTAATGCGGAAACTATGACTTGGGCGTGGTTCAAGATGGCTTTCTATGACAAGTATTTTAGCCGAGCAGTTCGGGCCAGCAAAAAGATGGAGTTTATGCAGCTGCGCCAAACCGGTTCTGTGGCTGATTACATCTGTAAGTTTGAGGCCTTGTCCAGGTTTGCACCCCGTCTGGTGGATGATGAGGAAGACAAGATTCACCAGTTTTTCCATGGACTGAAGCCGAGACTCTTCCAGGGAGTGAAGACTGCAGGGATCCATAACATACCTTATTTCGAAGTGGCTGCTAATGCTTTGGAATTGGAAGAAGTTGAGTTAACGGTACAAGGGCAACGTGAACCGCCAAGGAAGTTCATCAAGGAGACTCAGCCACCACCGCGCCAGGGCAGAGGTTGGCAACCACAATCGAATAGAGGACCGCATGTAATATCCGGCTTGTACGGATTTTTGGATATATTATGTTATATTATCATTTCCTTATTTAATGGCATTTTTGGTAAATATGTCAAATCAGGTCCGATTCACAAAAAGAAAGCGTCATTACGATTCTAACGAATAATAAGAATTTTAAGAAAATTACGGGAATTTTCGGAGATCAAATACTACATTCCGAGTAAATACACTTTTCGTAATGTAAAAGACGTTCTCGTAAAAATAGCGAACGAGGTCCAAATTGCGAACGGACAGTTTTAATAAATCCCTGGCAATGAATAGAAGTTATTGGCAAAATATGGAACTTTCGAGAATCTGAATAGTTGGACGATTAACGAAACGAACGACGAAACGAATAGAATTAAGTGAAAAGGGCAAAATGGTAATTTGCAAATCAATTTTTATTTAAACATCACAAATCTCTCTTTTTCCTCACTTCCTTTCTTCTCTTCTCTGGATCGCACGAACAGAGAGTGTTTTTCTCTCTCGGCCGCCGACGCCGATCTTCAATCCGAGCTCCGTCCGACCTCCGTTCCTCCTCCGTCCTTCACGGTTTCTTCTCCTCTCGCAACCCTCGGTATGTAGCTTCGGTCTTTGAGCGTTAAATTCCAAGTTTTAGGTCGATTTAACGTTA
The DNA here is from genome assembly GCA_022432975.1 of Begonia masoniana. Lineage (NCBI taxonomy): Eukaryota > Viridiplantae > Streptophyta > Magnoliopsida > Cucurbitales > Begoniaceae > Begonia > Begonia masoniana. The sequence goes on along the minus strand of CM039502.1, from coordinate 59,575,274 downwards.
GGGTTTCAATTAGGGTTTCGACGAAAAACGCGAATTAGGGTTTGTAATTAATAGGTTAGCCTTGATTAAGTATATATCGAACGTATTGGACGTTATTGGACGAAGATAAACCAATTTGTAAAAAAGTATAAATTATAGAATTTTCGGGTTTTCGGAAATAACTCGTAATATGGATTTCCAGATTTATCGAGCGTTGTGTCGTTGTTTAAAAGCTTCGATTTGTTAAATTAAGGATTTTATTAGTTTGGACATTTAATCGTTTAAATTGGGTTTAACGACAAATGTCGTGTTTTACCTCAGACACGCGACTCCAGTGGACGAAGCTTGAGATCCAGCGCACTCAAGGTAAGTTCTCGTGACTTGCTTGACCGAAAGGTCTACACCATACTTCGTCGTCGTATCAAGGATCCTTGAGGGTTCCTTGTTTTATGTTGTTTAGGTTGGGTAGTTAGGTTAGTTGTTTATAGGTTATGTTATATTGTCTACTGATATGAACTGTTTGTTTACTTTCTGCCGATATGAACTGTTCATGCATCACGGTTTTCGAAAGTCATGAAAATGAATTTCTGCAGGTGTTTTTAAGAAAAGGAACGTATATCTGAAATGAAATCTGTAACGAAATCTGAATGAATAAACGTAATCTGTCTATTTCTGGTCACGCGGGATGGGGCTCAGGCACGGCTGTGCGTGTTGCAAGCGTGTACCCCCCCTCTCTAGGTGGAAAGGGTAGTCCGACCGCTGGATGGGCCCTCTCCGCTTAGTGGGTAGAGGTTTCGGTGACAATTCTGTCTGTCTGTGACGTAATGAATCTGTAATCTGTAATTCTGTATCTGTAATCTGAATCTGAGCATGATTTCTGAATGGCATATGCACGCATGCATCTGCATTTACATAGCTTACTGAGATTTCAAAATCTCATATGTGTCTGTATGGTGTAGGTAACGTTCTAGGTTACGTTGACCCAGGTGAGAATGATATTCCTCCTCCTGATGTAGGAGCAGCTGATGGATGATGCTCGTGGGAGTGCGCTGAGTAGTCGAGGCGCGATATGACCCGTGGGGATGTATGTATGGACTCTGGGGTTATTTTGGGATGTTTTGATCTGATAATTGTATAGAATATTTAGGTTGTTTTGATCTGGATAGGGGTTAGATAACGTTTTGGTAAATGTATGTAAAACGCTTTGGTATAAACAGTTTTGATAAACGTTATGAAATGTTTTGGTTTAGAACCGTTATTTAAACGTTATCGAAATTCTGGAACTATTTGGTTGTTTAAATTAAGTGTTATGAATTGTTTGTGGGTTGTTACGGATAGCTCGGTTTTTAGTGCTATCCACGCAGTCGGATTTCGCAAAGCCTGACTCGAGTCGATTGAACTTAGAATACGTTTTAGTTTAATTGATTTGATTTAGGTGGTAAATTATGGTAATTGTTGGCGTGAAGAAGTGTAAGTTTTGCTCTCTGGAAATCGGATTCCAGAGAGCAAATCGTTGAAGTGTAAGCATGAAAGAATGGTGAAGTGCGTTGAAGTGCTGGAGTGTTTGAAGGAGGATCGCTGCATAGCATGCAACGATCGATTTCTGCTGAAAAGCAGAAATCGATCGCTTGCATGCAAGCAAGCAGCAGCGATCGATTTCTGCTGAAAAGCAGAAATCGATCGCTGCCTCTTTTTGGCAGCCCCATTTCCGATTCTGCCCCTCCTTTAGTTTTTATTAAATATTTAAATGTTTTAAGTTGTATTAATTAATAGTTTTAGTTTATATTTGAAACGATTTACCAAACGAACTTTGATTTCGATTCCGGTTTCGGTTTCGATTTCAATTCCGCTTTAACGTTAGGTTTTAAAGTTTTATTTAAAAAATGTAAAATAGAAATGAAAAATTTATACGGGTAAATGGGTACGGTATTAGGGGTGTTACATTTATGGTATCAGAGCCCCCGGGTTTTAAAATCGATTCTGTAGACTGCTCGACTGCACAGCCACTACGCGGACATCCTTCATCAACTGTAAGTCTGTTTATAGCTTTATTTGATTTTGTTTCTTAGGATTATCTGTTTAATTTGTTTTAGGCTTTATACATTATGACTCGAGGAAGGGATCCGAGAGATGACGCGCTAGATCGATTTACGAAATTTCTGGACCGTCAGGCCCAGCATATAGACCTACAAGCTCAACTTATAGCTAGGCAATCTCATCAGATCGAGATATTGACAAACCGGGAAAGCCTAAGGACCCAAGGTGTGGTCACTCCCAATAATCGTGGTACGAAGAGGATGAGCAGGGAGGAAACTAAACAAAGCCGACACAAGCACGTACAAGGAACTTATCAGAAGCCTCTGTGTCCCGAATGCCAGAAGAAGCACTACGGTGATTGTCTGACGCGTACCAATAGGTGTTATCGATGTGGGGAAGCTGGCCACTATATCATGAATCGTCCATTATTGAACCAAAATCAACCAGGCAACGATCGAGGGAAAGGCAAGCTGGTACAAGGGGCTTCTCAGTTGCCTCTTTGTCCTAAATGCCAGAGAGAGCACAGGGGACAGTGCAGAGTAGGTACGAACGTGTGCTATTGGTGTGGAGAACCAGGCCATTTTGTTAAAGACTATCCGAATCAGGGTCGAGATCAACATATCAGAGATCAAAGAAAAGTTGTACTGAGAGTCTTTGCATTCATCGAGCTTGACAGCGCCGACGATGGAGCCCAACCTTCTACAATTGCAGGTATTATTTTAATTACCTGTGCAACGATATGCATATGATAGATAAAATATTTAGATCTGAAATTAGTAAGGAAAAGAATAATTGGTGAGTAAGAAGGATTACTAGGCGAACCTCGAAGAGAAGATAATAGGATACACATATAACAATAAACCCCATATAGAAATATAGTTATACATTAGTAGGATTAGTTCGATTTAATCAACGGCGTTTGCGCATCTAGGGTTTAGTAACAATTAGAGGAATACACCCTATGAGATATGGGTTTTTAGTAGGTAGGGATTGTGTCTAATTGACAACCTTTAGGAATATTAAAATACGGCTAGTCGAGAAAGATGAAAGTTTAGAAATAAACCTATAAAAGGGATACCCTAGATTGTTATAATGTATGGAGTGTGTTTAAATAGATGAAAGAGTACCGTAGAATTCATATATTGGGGGTTCGTGCGAAGATAAGAGTATCTGGATAAGTTCGTTGTGGTGTTTATCGACGACATCTTGATTTACTCTAAGACGAAGGAAGAGCACGAGGACCATCTGAGGATAGTTCTGAGCACGTTATGTCAACATCATCTATATCCGAAGTTTTCTAAGTGCGAATTCTGGCTTGACAAAGTGAGTTTTCTGGGCCATATTATATCACAGGACGGAGTTTCTGTGGATCCGAGCAAGATTCAGGTGGTCAGGGATTTGCCACAGCCGAAGAACGTACGTGAGGTGCTCGGATTTCTCGGATTGGCCGGTTATTATCGGAAGTTTATAGAGGGATTCTCGAAGATCGCACTTCCTCTTACACGATTGACTCGGAAGAACGAGAAGTTTGTATGGTCGTCTGCTTGTGATGACAGCTTTATGGAGTTAAAGCAGAGATTGACCACTGCCCCAGTACTGGCGCTACCTGATGAAGGTGTCAGATACAGTGTTTATTGTGATGCATCGGGAGTGGGACTCGGTTGTGTATTGATGCAGGAGGGGAAGGTTATTTCTTATGCATCTCGGCAGCTGAAGCCGTATGAACAGAACTACCCCACACACGACCTTGAGCTAGCAGCTGTGGTTTTCGCACTGAAGATATGGAGACATTACTTATATGGGCAGCAGTGCGAGATATTCTCCGACCACAAGAGTTTGAAGTACTTATTTACGCAGAAGGAGCTGAACATGCGACAGAGGCGATGGCTTGAGTTCGTCAATGATTACGATTTTGATATCAAGTACCACCCAGGAAAGGCGAACAAGGTGGCCGATGCATTGAGTAGAGTGCCTCCTTCGAGTCAGCCATCATTAGCAGCAATGTCAGTTACGCTGCGGTCTGAGATTGAGAGATTCGACGTGGAGATAGTGGCAGAGTTGTCTTATATGCTTGCCAACATTTCTCTCAGGCCAACTATTCTTGATCGTATACGCGAGGCTCAGCAGAGTGATTCGAAATGTATGGAGCTTCGATCTAGTATGACATTGGGAGACTCGTCGGATTTCCATTTATCGGAGGATGGTATTCTGAAGTTCAGGCATAGGTGGTACGTGCCTAGCGACGAGGATCTGAAGAAGGAGATATTGGCCGAGGCACATTCCTCGGCATATTCTGTGCACCCGGGGAGTACCAAGATGTACCGGGATTTGAAACAACACTTCTGGTGGCCGAACATGAAGAGAGAGGTGGCCAAGTATGTCGAGACCTGTTTAGTTTGTCAACAGGTGAAGGCCGAGCACCAGAGGCCTACCGGAACGTTATTGCCACTGCCGATTCCGGAGTGGAAGTGGGAGCAGATCTCCATGGATTTCATTGTGGGGCTCCCGAGGACTACGCGAGGCCATGACGGCATTTGGGTTATTGTGGACCGATTGACAAAGTCGGCTCACTTTTTGTCTGTGAAGATGGCGTCTTCTATGGATCAGCTCGCAGAGCTCTATGTACAGGAGATTGTGAAGTTACACGGAGTGCCGGTTTCTATTGTCTCGGATCGAGATCCGAGGTTTACATCGAAGTTCTGGAAGAGTTTGCATAGAGCTATGGGGACTCAGCTTAACTTCAGCACAGCGTTTCATCCTCAGACTTATGGTCAGACAGAGAGGACGAATCAGATTTTGGAGGATATGCTCAGAGCGTGTGTGCTTGAGTTTCAGGGATCGTGGAGCAGGTATTTGCCACTGATCGAGTTCTCGTACAACAACAGCTTCCAGGCTACTATCGGTATGGCTCCGTATGAAGCCTTATATGGTCGAAAGTGCAGATCTCCGCTGTATTGGGACGAGGTTGGCGAGGCCAGCGTCGTTGGACCTGAGATTCTGCAGCAGACGGTAGAGAAGATTGTCGTTATCCGACAGCGCATTGAGGTAGCTCAAAGCAGACAGAAGAGCTATGCTGACACCAGACGGAGAGAGCTAGAGTTCGAGGAAGGTTACGAGGTTTACCTTAAAGTTTCTCCGTTCAAAGGTGTTGCGAGATTCGGAAGGAGGGGTAAGTTAAACCCTCGATATGTGGGACCCTTTCCTATTCTGAAGAGGATCGGGAAGTTGGCGTACAGATTGCAGCTTCCGGCTTCTATGGAGGGTATCCACGACGTATTTCATGTATCTATGCTTCGGAAGTGCTTGCGCGATCCGTCGCATATCGTAGAGGCTACAGAGATCGAGGTGCAGCCTACCTTGAGCTATGAGGTGAGGCCTGTACGTATTTTGGAGCATTCCATCAAGGTTCTACGCAACAAAGAAATTCCGCTAGTCAAAGTTCTATGGCGGAATCACGAGGTGGAAGAGGCTACCTGGGAGCGACAGCAGGATATGATGACTAAGTATCCTGATCTGTTTGTGTAATTTAATTTTGTGGACAAAATTCTGAATAAGGAGGGTAGAATGTAATATCCGGCTTGTACGGATTTTTGGATATATTATGTTATATTATCATTTCCTTATTTAATGGCATTTTTGGTAAATATGTCAAATCAGGTCCGATTCACAAAAAGAAAGCGTCATTACGATTCTAACGAATAATAAGAATTTTAAGGAAATTACGGGAATTTTCGGAGATCAAACACTACATTCCGAGTAAATACACTTTTCGTAATGTAAAAGACGTTCTCGTAAAAATAGCGAACGAGGTCCAAATTGCGAACGGACAGTTTTAATAAATCCCTGGCAATGAATAGAAGTTATTGGCAAAATATGGAACTTTCGAGAATCTGAATAGTTAGACGATTAACGAAACGAACGACGAAACGAATAGAATTAAGTGAGAAGGGCAAAATGGTAATTTGCAAATCAATTTTTATTTAAACATCACAAATCTCTCTTTTTCCTCACTTCCTTTCTTCTCTTCTCTGGATCGCACGAACAGAGAGTGTTTTTCTCTCTCGGCCGCCGACGCCGATCTTCAATCCGAGCTCCGTCCGACCTTCGTTCCTCCTCCGTCCTTCACGGTTTCTTCTCCTCTCGCAACCCTCGGTATGTAGCTTCGGTCTTTGAGCGTTAAATTCCAAGTTTTAGGTCGATTTAACGTTAGGGTTTCAATTAGGGTTTCGACGAAAAACGCGAATTAGGGTTCGTAATTAATAGGTTAGCCTTGATTAAGTATATATCGAACGTATTGGACGTTATTGGACGAAGATAAACCAATTTGTAAAAAAGTATAAATTATAGAATTTTCGGGTTTTCGGAAATAACTCGTAATATGGATTTCCAGATTTATCGAGCGTTGTGTCGTTGTTTAAAAGCTTCGATTTGTTAAATTAAGGATTTTATTAGTTTGGACATTTAATCGTTTAAATTGGGTTTAACGACAAATGTCGTGTTTTACCTTAGACACGCGACTCCAGTGGACGAAGCTTGAGATCCAGCGCACTCAAGGTAAGTTCTCGTGACTTGCTTGACCGAAAGGTCTACACCATACTTTGTCGTCGTATCAAGGATCCTTGAGGGTTCCTTGTTTTACGTTGTTTAGGTTGGGTAGTTAGGTTAGTTGTTTATAGGTTATGTATTGTCTGCTGATATGAACTGTTTGTTTACTTTCTGCCGATATGAACTTTTCATGCATCACGGTTTTCGAAAGTCATGAAAATGAATTTCTGCAGGTGTTTTTAAGAAAAGGAACGTATATCTGAAATGAAATCTGTAACGAAATCTGAATGAATAAACGTAATCTGTCTGTTTCTGGTCACGCGGGATGGGCTCAGGCACGGCTGTGCGTGTTGCAAGCGTGTACCCCCCCTCTCTAGGTGGAAAGGGTAGTCCGACCGCTGGATGGGCCCTCTCCGCTTAGTGGGTAGAGGTTTCGGTGACAATTCTGTCTGTCTGTGACGTAATGAATCTGTAATCTGTAATTCTGTATCTGTAATCTGAATCTGAGCATGATTTTTGAATGGCATACGCACGCATGCATCTGCATTTACGTAGCTTACTGAGATTTCAAAATCTCATATGTGTCTGTATGGTGTAGGTAACGTTCTAGGTTACGTTGACCCAGGTGAGAATGATATTCCTCCTCCTGATGTAGGAGCAGCTGATGGATGATGCTCGTGGGAGTGCGCTGAGTAGTCGAGGCGCGATATGACCCATGGGGATATATGTATGGACTCTGGGGTTATTTTGGGATGTTTTGATCTGATAATTGTATAGAATATTTAGGTTGTTTGGATCTGGATAGGGGTTAGATAACGTTTGGTAAATGTATGTAAAACGCTTTGGTATAAACAGTTTTGATAAACGTTATGAAATGTTTTGGTTTAGAACCGTTATTTAAACGTTATAGAAATTCTGGATATGTTTGGTTGTTTAAATTAAGTGTTATGAATTGTTTGTGGGTTGTTACGGATAGCTCGGTTTTTAGAGCTATCCACGCAGTCGGATTTCGCAAAGCCTGACTCGAGTCGATTGAACTTAGAATACGTTTTAGTTTAATTGATTTGATTTAGGTGGTAAATTATGGTAATTGTTGGCGTGAAGAAGTGTAAGTTTTGCTCTCTGGAAATCGGATTCCAGAGAGCAAATCGTTGAAGTGTAAGCATGAAAGAATGGTGAAGTGCGTTGAAGTGCTGGAGTGTTTGAAGGAGGATCGCTGCATAGCATGCAGCGATCGATTTCTGCTGAAAAGCAGAAATCGATCGCTTGCATGCAAGCAAGCAGCAGCGATCGATCTCTGTATTTTACAGAGATCGGTCGCTGCCTCCTTTTGGCAGCCCCATTTCCGATTCTGCCCCTCCTTTAGTTTTTATTAAATATTTAAATGTTTTAAGTTTATTTATTAATAGTTTTAGTTTATATTTAAAACGATTTACTAAACGAACTTCGATTTCGATTCCGGTTTCGGTTTCGATTTCAATTCCGCTTTAACGTTAGGTTTTAAAGTTTTATTTTAAAAATGTAAAATAGAAATGAAAAATTTATACGGGTAAATGGGTACGGTATTAGGGGTGTTACACCGCAACAACAACAGAACGGTATAAAGAGACCATTCAATCCAAATGATGAAAAAGGAAAAGGAAAGCGACCACTAGCTCCTCTATGTTCCACCTGCCAGAAGAACCACCATGGCGAATGCAAATTATATTCTGGCCGTTGCTATAGATGTGACAAGGTTGGACACATGGTCAGAGATTGCCCCATGTCGTCGGACCCAAATCGAACAAGAGTAGCACCTAGAGTCTATGCTTTAATGGAAGATGAAGATGAAGTGTAGCATATGGTCATAACAGGTACAATTATGATCTGTGGTATTTCTGCTTATACACTTATAGATACAGGAGCCACTCACTTGTTTGTATCAACCCTGTTCGTATGCAAGCATAAATTAGGACTCTTACCAGCTGATAGGTCATATAGTGTCATGTTACAGTCGGGGAAGTCTTTACATTCAGAACAGATAGTGAAAGGTGATATTGTGTCTTTAGGAGATAAGAAGTTGTATGTAGAGCTGATCGTATTTGACATGAAGGGATATGAAGCTATACTAGGAATGAATTGGTTATGCAGACATTATGCCACGGTCAGTTGTAGGTCTGGATTAGTTGAGTTCCGACCCCCGAACGGAGATCGGTATTCCTTCCAAGCTATCCTAAAAATAAGTAAAATGTCAATTATATCCTCACTAGAAACTCAACGGCTACTGAGGGGTGGTTGTGAGAGTTATCTAGCTAGCATAATTGATGTCCGGGTGAAGAATAAGGTAGAACTTCAAGATATTCCTATAGTCTCAGAGTTTCCAGAAGTCTTTTTGGATGACTTACATGGGTTACCACCTGATAGAGACATTGAGTTTGTAATCGATACATATCCTGAGGCATTACCTGTGTTTAAGAACCCTTACTGCATGGCAACTGTTGAGCTGAAGGAATTAAAAGTCCAACTACAGGAACTAGTTTACAAGGGATTTATACGCCCGAGTTGTTCTCCCTGGGGTGCATCTGTCCTATTTGTTAAGAAGAAATACAGTTCTCTTAAAATGTGCATAGATTACAGAGAACTGAACAAGTTAACGATCAAGAATAAATATCCCTTACCCCGAATTGACGACTTGTTTGACCAACTACAAGAAGCTAAGGTATTTTCAAAAATTGACTTACGTTCGGGTTATTAGCAACTGAAGGTTAAGGAGAGTGATATACCAAAGACAGCATTCAGAACCCGATATCGACACTATGAATTTCTTGTGATGTCGTTTGGATTGACAAATGCACTTGCAGCTTTTATGGACTTGATGAACGTTGTGTTTCGTGAGTATTTGGACAAGTTTGTGATTGTGTTTATAGATGACATCCTAATTTACTCACGGACTAAAGCTGACCATGAAAAACACTTAAGAGTAGTTTTGACGACATTAAAATAGCAGCAACTCTATCCCAAGTTGTCCAAGTGTGAGTTCTGGTTGGATAAGGTCAACTTTTTAGGCCATGTCATTTCTGCTGAGGGCATATCTGTAGATCCAACAAAATTCAGGCGGTTAAGGACTGGCCACAACCAAGGAATGCCAGCGAGGTCCGTAGTTTCCTTGGTTTAGCAGGTTACATAAAGTTCATCAAGAGATTTTCTATAATTGCCAAGCCTTTAACTAGTTTAACAAAGAAGGACACCAAGTACTCTTGGACTGAAGCTTGTGAAGATAGCTTCCAGACAATAAAACTGAAGTTGACGACAGCCCATCTTTTGGCACTCCCAACTGAGGAAGGGAGATTTAGTGTTTATTTTGACGCATCCAAAGTTGGTCTAGGATGTGTTCTAATGCAAGAAGGCAAGGTTGTGGCATATGCCTCAAGGCAGTTGAAGTATTATGAGCAGAATTACCCCACTCACGACTTGGAATTAGCCGCGGTTGTCTTGGCGCTAAAGATTTGGAGACACTATTTGTATGGTCAGCAGTGTGAAGTGTTTTCTAACCATAAAAGCCTGAAGTACCTCTTTACTCAAAAATAATTAAACATGAGACAAAGACGTTGGTTGGAGTTCGTTAAGGATTATGACTTTGAAATTAAGTATCACCTGGGTAAGAATAATGCTGTAGCCGATGCATTAAGCAGAATGTCAAAGACAATGCAGCCTGCGGTGTCAACTATGTCATTACCCTTGAAGGTTGAGATTCAGAAATTCGAGTTGGAGATAGTTCCGGAGCTATCAGCATTGCTTTCGGCATTATCTATTCGGCCAACTATTTTGGATAAGATTAAAGATGCGCAGCAGAAGGATTCAAAGGAGAAGAGTCTCATAGTGAGTAAGTTGAAGGACGCCTCCTTTGAGTTCAGTCTCTCCAAGGATGGTATTTGAAATTTAGGAATCGATGGTATGTTCCAAGTGATGAAGAATTACGTAGGTTGATCTTGGCCAAGGCGCACTCGTTTCCTTTTCTGTACACCCTGGCAATACCAAGATGTATCGGGACTTAAAGTTACTTTACTGGTGGCCAAATTTGAAGAGGGATGTTGCCAAGTATGTGGAGTCGTGTTTGGTATGCCAACAAGTTAAGGCAGAGCATCAACATCCAGGAGGTACCCTTCAACCCTTACCGATTCCCGAATGGAAGTGGGGAAAATATTGCCATGGATTTTTTGTAGAATTACCTAAGACAACTAAAGGTCATGACAGCATTTGGGTTGTCATTGTCTCACTTCCTACCTGTAAAGACAACTTACACGATGGACCAGCTTGCTAACCTGTATGTTCAGGAAATTATCAGATTGCACGGGATTCCGATATCCATTCTCTCCAATCGTGATCCCAGGTTCACCTCGAAGTTTTGACAAAGTCTTCAAGACACGTTGGGAACAAAGTTGACCCTCTGCACTGCTTTTCACCCTCAGACTGATGGAAAATCCGAACGGATAATTCAAACACTCGTGGATATGTTAAGGGCGTGTGTGATGGATTTCCAGGCATCTTGGAGTCGATGCCTACTATTGGTTGAATTCTCCTACAACAATAGTTTCCATTCCACCATTGATATGGCACTATACGAAGCACTGTATGGAAGGAAATGAAGATCACCCTTATATTGAGACAAAGTGGGCGAAGCAAAACTTCTAGGCCCTGAAATTTTGCAGCAGATGTTAGAAAAGATCGCCATTATTAGGAAAAGATAGATGACAGCATAAAGCCGACATAAGAGTTATGCTGACCAAAGAAGGAGAGATCTTTAGTTTGCAGTCGGTGACAAAGTTTTCTTAAAGGTTTCACCGTTTAAAGAAGTTTTAAGATTCGGCAAGAAGGGAAAGCTCAATCCACGATTCATTGGACCATTCCCTGTCTTGGCAAGGATTGGCAGTACAGCTTATAAGTTGCAATTACCTCCATCAGTGGAAAAGGTTCATAATGTTTTTCATGTGTCGATGCTAAGAAAATGCATAATTGATCCGACGCAGGTTGTTAAGCCACAAAATCGAAATTGAACCGACACTAATGTATATAGAGAAACCTGTTCAAATTTTCAATCTGCAGTTAAGACTCTGCGGAATAAAGAGATCCCACTAGTGAAGGTTTTGTGGACAAATCATGGCATTGATGAAGCTACATGGGAGCGACAGCAGGACATGATAGTCAAATATCCTAAGCTTTTTGCTTGATCAATTTTCGAGGACGAAAATTTTGTTTAAGGAGGGGCGGATGTAACACTCGACAATTTCGGCCAGGTGATTTTCTTAACTGATTTAACTGTCACCTTTTATCGACCTTTTTATTTTAAATTAATGCCTGATTTATTGAATTCCAAGTGATGTGAATTTAGGTTGGGTAGCAAAATTGTAATTAAGATGGATTTTAATTAGTATAAATAGGAAATGGAAATCCTTAAACCTTATTAAAACATCACTGTAGCTGACATTCCTCTCTCGGCGACCTCCTTTTCCCCAGAGCTCTCTCTCTTTGCCAGCGACTCCTCTATCGACGACCAATTCTTCAGTCTCTACCCCGACAATCCACGCTCTCAGTAAGGCTTAGATAATGTAGTTGTTGGTTAGTTACTTGGAGCTCTGTTTTCAGCTAGAACTTGAAGTTTCAGACTCTTCAATGGCAGAGTAATGGAGGTGACATTGTAATCTGTGGTTAGTTACTAGGTTGAATCTAGTTATTTTAAGTTCTGGAAGTTTAATCTACACACATAAGGTGCTCGATTAGGAAGATTTAGAAATATATGCGTTAGATTCTAGGATGACTTTTGGTTAGAACTTTTAGGATTTTGTTTAACTCTAGAATATGGAATGTTTTAGGTGAAGAAGGTTCGAAGAGAAGTGCCCAAATTTACTAAGGAAACAAGGTAAGTGAGTGAGTAGGGTTCCCGGCCATTAGGGCCCTACATCACAAGGGTACTAAGTTAAAGTTGATTATGATGTCCTAAAGCTGTTTGTGTTATTGTCTGTATAGTTATGATATGTGAGTTAACAACATGATTTATTGTTGAATGATTGATTTGTCCTTTTAGTCTGATGAAATAAAAGCACTCATACTCATGCTTCACGATTGTTTCTTTTTCAAGCATATGAAAATGTTTTAAGTGCATGTTTTTCTTTCACGGTCAAGATATGAACATGAAACTTATGTAACAAGGATTAAGAGAGGGTTGGGGCGGTTTGGCGTATGTCACTGTCCAAAAGAGGGACCATGAATACGGCCCGCAAGGGATTATGTACACTTTCACTGTCAACCCCCTTTTCGGCAAAAAGCCTCCCTTAATCCACATGATGTAAACGATGAACAAGAACATGAACAAGAACATGAAAAAGAATATGACAAGAAATGATTATGAAAATGTGTTCCTTTCAACTGTGCATTCATGCATACATGTTAGTATTGCACTCATTACTAAGCATTAGGCTTATAGGTTAAACCTTATGATGTAGGTGAAGAATTATCAGGTGAGGATTTCAAACCCAATGAAGATGTCTAGGACTAGTTGTTTGATGGTGCTCAGGGTGACAGTTTGTGGCTAGAAGGCGATTTCAACCCCTCTTTACTGCTCTTTAGATTGTAGTAAAGATTATGAATACGTATGACTAAGTAGGATGAGATTTTTCTTATAACGTCGGATTTGGAAATTGTCTGATTCAATTCCTAAGTTTGAGGATAATTATGAGGATATAGAATGATCTGTTGTTATTTAGTCTTCCACTACACGTATTTTAGATGAGTCTATGGTTCATTGTGTTAGTTTATCTCGGTCATGTTGAAGTCTATGAAACTCTGAATGTTTCCTATCAGAAGATGTTAACAGTGCTTGTCCAACGGTAGATGTTTTCTACCAATAGAAATTTATCTACTAAGTTGAGAGTCTCCCGTTCACCGTTTGAAGTCTGCTATCGCTGATGTTTAATGAGTCACGGGAGATGCACATGTCAATCGAAGAGTGTAGATTTTCACTATACGTAAAGTGAGGATTATGTCTTGTCGTCTTGTAATCGAAGATACTGTTTATTAGTATTGGTAAAAGTCGTCTATCGGGTAATATTTAATGAGTCACGTGGGATGCACATGAAAATGGATAATTTGTTGTTATTACTATCGGTAAGAAGGGGGAATTATGTTTTTCGTTTTGCGATCGCATATGCGAGAAGAAATAATCGGTAGAATTTGTTTATTACTATCGTAGAAGTGGGAATTACGTTTTGGTCGTGTTGCGATCGGCAGATGCGAGAAGAAAATTTGTCGTTTGCAATCGGTAGATTTTCTTTGATTTTCAATTCCCTCAGCCAAATGTTTAACATTCTGTCTTTTGTTAATGTTACTTACTTAATGAGTTTTCCGTTGAATGGTCGAGGATTTAAAGATAAAATTTGTTATTATTGAGAATAATGTCAAAATTTTCGTAAAATTTCTTAGTCCAGTCCTATGTCATGGGTAACAAATCGGTTTGAGAGACTCGGGGTGTTACACAACCTCTTTGCCCTTCCTCTTCTTTTGCCTTTCTACCTTGAGGCTATTTGTAGCACATCATCAAAAGTCTCATAGTGGTATCATAGAAGACTTCATCAATGTCTCTAGTAAAACCTTTGATGAACCTTATAACTATTTGTTCTTCTTCCTTTACTAAAGTCACAACGGAGTTTTAGAATTTCAAATTCATTGCGATAATCTTCAAACGAAACGAATGAATTAAGTGAGAAGGGCAAAATGGTAATTTGCAAATCAATTTTTATTTAAACATCACAAATCTCTCTTTTTCCTCACTTCCTTTCTTCTCTTCTCTGGATCGCACGAACAGAGAGTGTTTTTCTCTCTCGGCCGCCGACGCCGATCTTCAATCCGAGCTCCGTCCGACCTTCGTTCCTCCTCCGTCCTTCACGGTTTCTTCTCCTCTCGCAACCCTCGGTATGTAGCTTCGGTCTTTGAGCGTTAAATTCCAAGTTTTAGGTCGATTTAACGTTAGGGTTTCAATTAGGGTTTCGACGAAAAACGCGAATTAGGGTTCGTAATTAATAGGTTAGCCTTGATTAAGTATATATCGAACGTATTGGACGTTATTGGACGAAGATAAACCAATTTGTAAAAAAGTATAAATTATAGAATTTTCGGGTTTTCGGAAATAACTCGTAATATGGATTTCCAGATTTATCGAGCGTTGTGTCGTTGTTTAAAAGCTTCGATTTGTTAAATTAAGGATTTTATTAGTTTGGACATTTAATCGTTTAAATTGGGTTTAACGACAAATGTCGTGTTTTACCTTAGACACGCGACTCCAGTGGACGAAGCTTGAGATCCAGCGCACTCAAGGTAAGTTCTCGTGACTTGCTTGACCGAAAGGTCTACACCATACTTTGTCGTCGTATCAAGGATCCTTGAGGGTTCCTTGTTTTACGTTGTTTAGGTTGGGTAGTTAGGTTAGTTGTTTATAGGTTATGTTATATTGTCTGCTGATATGAACTGTTTGTTTACTTTCTGCCGATATGAACTTTTCATGCATCACGGTTTTCGAAAGTCATGAAAATGAATTTCTGCAGGTGTTTTTAAGAAAAGGAACGTATATCTGAAATGAAATCTGTAACGAAATCTGAATGAATAAACGTAATCTGTCTGTTTCTGGTCACGCGGGATGGGGCTCAGGCACGGCTGTGCGTGTTGCAAGCGTGTACCCCCCCTCTCTAGGTGGAAAGGGTAGTCCGACCGCTGGATGGGCCCTCTCCGCTTAGTGGGTAGAGGTTTCGGTGACAATTCTGTCTGTCTGTGACGTAATGAATCTGTAATCTGTAATTCTGTATCTGTAATCTGAATCTGAGCATGATTTTTGAATGGCATACGCACGCATGCATCTGCATTTACGTAGCTTACTGAGATTTCAAAATCTCATATGTGTCTGTATGGTGTAGGTAACGTTCTAGGTTACGTTGACCCAGGTGAGAATGATATTCCTCCTCCTGATGTAGGAGCAGCTGATGGATGATGCTCGTGGGAGTGCGCTGAGTAGTCGAGGCGCGATATGACCCATGGGGATATATGTATGGACTCTGGGGTTATTTTGGGATGTTTTGATCTGATAATTGTATAGAATATTTAGGTTGTTTGGATCTGGATAGGGGTTAGATAACGTTTTGGTAAATGTATGTAAAACGCTTTGGTATAAACAGTTTTGATAAACGTTATGAAATGTTTTGGTTTAGAACCGTTATTTAAACGTTATAGAAATTCTGGATATGTTTGGTTGTTTAAATTAAGTGTTATGAATTGTTTGTGGGTTGTTACGGATAGCTCGGTTTTTAGAGCTATCCACGCAGTCGGATTTCGCAAAGCCTGACTCGAGTCGATTGAACTTAGAATACGTTTTAGTTTAATTGATTTGATTTAGGTGGTAAATTATGGTAATTGTTGGCGTGAAGAAGTGTAAGTTTTGCTCTCTGGAAATCGGATTCCAGAGAGCAAATCGTTGAAGTGTAAGCATGAAAGAATGGTGAAGTGCGTTGAAGTGCTGGAGTGTTTGAAGGAGGATCGCTGCATAGCATGCAGCGATCGATTTCTGCTGAAAAGCAGAAATCGATCGCTTGCATGCAAGCAAGCAGCAGCGATCGATCTCTGTATTTTACAGAGATCGGTCGCTGCCTCCTTTTGGCAGCCCCATTTCCGATTCTGCCCCTCCTTTAGTTTTTATTAAATATTTAAATGTTTTAAGTTTTATTTATTAATAGTTTTAGTTTATATTTAAAACGATTTACTAAACGAACTTCGATTTCGATTCCGGTTTCGGTTTCGATTTCAATTCCGCTTTAACGTTAGGTTTTAAAGTTTTATTTTAAAAATGTAAAATAGAAATGAAAAATTTATACGGGTAAATGGGTACGGTATTAGGGGTGTTACACCGCAACAACAACAGAACGGTATAAAGAGACCATTCAATCCAAATGATGAAAAAGGAAAAGGAAAGCGACCACTAGCTCCTCTATGTTCCACCTGCCAGAAGAACCACCATGGCGAATGCAAATTATATTCTGGCCGTTGCTATAGATGTGACAAGGTTGGACACATGGTCAGAGATTGCCCCATGTCGTCGGACCCAAATCGAACAAGAGTAGCACCTAGAGTCTATGCTTTAATGGAAGATGAAGATGAAGTGTAGCATATGGTCATAACAGGTACAATTATGATCTGTGGTATTTCTGCTTATACACTTATAGATACAGGAGCCACTCACTTGTTTGTATCAACCCTGTTCGTATGCAAGCATAAATTAGGACTCTTACCAGCTGATAGGTCATATAGTGTCATGTTACAGTCGGGGAAGTCTTTACATTCAGAACAGATAGTGAAAGGTGATATTGTGTCTTTAGGAGATAAGAAGTTGTATGTAGAGCTGATCGTATTTGACATGAAGGGATATGAAGCTATACTAGGAATGAATTGGTTATGCAGACATTATGCCACGGTCAGTTGTAGGTCTGGATTAGTTGAGTTCCGACCCCCGAACGGAGATCGGTATTCCTTCCAAGCTATCCTAAAAATAAGTAAATGTCAATTATATCCTCACTAGAAACTCAACGGCTACTGAGGGGTGGTTGTGAGAGTTATCTAGCTAGCATAATTGATGTCCGGGTGAAGAATAAGGTAGAACTTCAAGATATTCCTATAGTCTCAGAGTTTCCAGAAGTCTTTTTGGATGACTTACATGGGTTACCACCTGATAGAGACATTGAGTTTGTAATCGATACATATCCTGAGGCATTACCTGTGTTTAAGAACCCTTACTGCATGGCAACTGTTGAGCTGAAGGAATTAAAAGTCCAACTACAGGAACTAGTTTACAAGGGATTTATACGCCCGAGTTGTTCTCCCTGGGGTGCATCTGTCCTATTTGTTAAGAAGAAATACAGTTCTCTTAAAATGTGCATAGATTACAGAGAACTGAACAAGTTAACGATCAAGAATAAATATCCCTTACCCCGAATTGACGACTTGTTTGACCAACTACAAGAAGCTAAGGTATTTTCAAAAATTGACTTACGTTCGGGTTATTAGCAACTGAAGGTTAAGGAGAGTGATATACCAAAGACAGCATTCAGAACCCGATATCGACACTATGAATTTCTTGTGATGTCGTTTGGATTGACAAATGCACTTGCAGCTTTTATGGACTTGATGAACGTTGTGTTTCGTGAGTATTTGGACAAGTTTGTGATTGTGTTTATAGATGACATCCTAATTTACTCACGGACTAAAGCTGACCATGAAAAACACTTAAGAGTAGTTTTGACGACATTAAAATAGCAGCAACTCTATCCCAAGTTGTCCAAGTGTGAGTTCTGGTTGGATAAGGTCAACTTTTTAGGCCATGTCATTTCTGCTGAGGGCATATCTGTAGATCCAACAAAAATTCAGGCGGTTAAGGACTGGCCACAACCAAGGAATGCCAGCGAGGTCCGTAGTTTCCTTGGTTTAGCAGGTTACATAAAGTTCATCAAGAGATTTTCTATAATTGCCAAGCCTTTAACTAGTTTAACAAAGAAGGACACCAAGTACTCTTGGACTGAAGCTTGTGAAGATAGCTTCCAGACAATAAAACTGAAGTTGACGACAGCCCATCTTTTGGCACTCCCAACTGAGGAAGGGAGATTTAGTGTTTATTTTGACGCATCCAAAGTTGGTCTAGGATGTGTTCTAATGCAAGAAGGCAAGGTTGTGGCATATGCCTCAAGGCAGTTGAAGTATTATGAGCAGAATTACCCCACTCACGACTTGGAATTAGCCGCGGTTGTCTTGGCGCTAAAGATTTGGAGACACTATTTGTATGGTCAGCAGTGTGAAGTGTTTTCTAACCATAAAAGCCTGAAGTACCTCTTTACTCAAAAATAATTAAACATGAGACAAAGACGTTGGTTGGAGTTCGTTAAGGATTATGACTTTGAAATTAAGTATCACCTGGGTAAGAATAATGCTGTAGCCGATGCATTAAGCAGAATGTCAAAGACAATGCAGCCTGCGGTGTCAACTATGTCATTACCCTTGAAGGTTGAGATTCAGAAATTCGAGTTGGAGATAGTTCCGGAGCTATCAGCATTGCTTTCGGCATTATCTATTCGGCCAACTATTTTGGATAAGATTAAAGATGCGCAGCAGAAGGATTCAAAGGAGAAGAGTCTCATAGTGAGTAAGTTGAAGGACGCCTCCTTTGAGTTCAGTCTCTCCAAGGATGGTATTTTGAAATTTAGGAATCGATGGTATGTTCCAAGTGATGAAGAATTACGTAGGTTGATCTTGGCCAAGGCGCACTCGTTTCCTTTTTCTGTACACCCTGGCAATACCAAGATGTATCGGGACTTAAAGTTACTTTACTGGTGGCCAAATTTGAAGAGGGATGTTGCCAAGTATGTGGAGTCGTGTTTGGTATGCCAACAAGTTAAGGCAGAGCATCAACATCCAGGAGGTACCCTTCAACCCTTACCGATTCCCGAATGGAAGTGGGAAAATATTGCCATGGATTTTTTTGTAGAATTACCTAAGACAACTAAAGGTCATGACAGCATTTGGGTTGTCATTGTCTCACTTCCTACCTGTAAAGACAACTTACACGATGGACCAGCTTGCTAACCTGTATGTTCAGGAAATTATCAGATTGCACGGGATTCCGATATCCATTCTCTCCAATCGTGATCCCAGGTTCACCTCGAAGTTTTGACAAAGTCTTCAAGACACGTTGGGAACAAAGTTGACCCTCTGCACTGCTTTTCACCCTCAGACTGATGGAAAATCCGAACGGATAATTCAAACACTCGTGGATATGTTAAGGGCGTGTGTGATGGATTTCCAGGCATCTTGGAGTCGATGCCTACTATTGGTTGAATTCTCCTACAACAATAGTTTCCATTCCACCATTGATATGGCACTATACGAAGCACTGTATGGAAGGAAATGAAGATCACCCTTATATTGAGACAAAGTGGGCGAAGCAAAACTTCTAGGCCCTGAAATTTTGCAGCAGATGTTAGAAAAGATCGCCATTATTAGGAAAAGATAGATGACAGCATAAAGCCGACATAAGAGTTATGCTGACCAAAGAAGGAGAGATCTTTAGTTTGCAGTCGGTGACAAAGTTTTCTTAAAGGTTTCACCGTTTAAAGAAGTTTTAAGATTCGGCAAGAAGGGAAAGCTCAATCCACGATTCATTGGACCATTCCCTGTCTTGGCAAGGATTGGCAGTACAGCTTATAAGTTGCAATTACCTCCATCAGTGGAAAAGGTTCATAATGTTTTTCATGTGTCGATGCTAAGAAAATGCATAATTGATCCGACGCAGGTTGTTAAGCCAACAAAAATCGAAATTGAACCGACACTAATGTATATAGAGAAACCTGTTCAAATTTTTCAATCTGCAGTTAAGACTCTGCGGAATAAAGAGATCCCACTAGTGAAGGTTTTGTGGACAAATCATGGCATTGATGAAGCTACATGGGAGCGACAGCAGGACATGATAGTCAAATATCCTAAGCTTTTTGCTTGATCAATTTTCGAGGACGAAAATTTTGTTTAAGGAGGGGCGGATGTAACACTCGACAATTTCGGCCAGGTGATTTTCTTAACTGATTTAACTGTCACCTTTTATCGACCTTTTTATTTTAAATTAATGCCTGATTTATTGAATTCCAAGTGATGTGAATTTAGGTTGGGTAGCAAAATTGTAATTAAGATGGATTTTAATTAGTATAAATAGGAAATGGAAATCCTTAAACCTTATTAAAACATCACTGTAGCTGACATTCCTCTCTCGGCGACCTCCTTTTCCCCAGAGCTCTCTCTCTTTGCCAGCGACTCCTCTATCGACGACCAATTCTTCAGTCTCTACCCCGACAATCCACGCTCTCAGTAAGGCTTAGATAATGTAGTTGTTGGTTAGTTACTTGGAGCTCTGTTTTCAGCTAGAACTTGAAGTTTCAGACTCTTCAATGGCAGAGTAATGGAGGTGACATTTGTAATCTGTGGTTAGTTACTAGGTTGAATCTAGTTATTTTAAGTTCTGGAAGTTTAATCTACACACATAAGGTGCTCGATTAGGAAGATTTAGAAATATATGCGTTAGATTCTAGGATGACTTTTGGTTAGAACTTTTAGGATTTTGTTTAACTCTAGAATATGGAATGTTTTAGGTGAAGAAGGTTCGAAGAGAAGTGCCCAAATTTACTAAGGAAACAAGGTAAGTGAGTGAGTAGGGTTCCCGGCCATTAGGGCCCTACATCACAAGGGTACTAAGTTAAAGTTGATTATGATGTCCTAAAGCTGTTTGTGTTATTGTCTGTATAGTTATGATATGTGAGTTAACAACATGATTTATTGTTGAATGATTGATTTGTCCTTTTAGTCTGATGAAATAAAAGCACTCATACTCATGCTTCACGATTGTTTCTTTTTCAAGCATATGAAAATGTTTTAAGTGCATGTTTTCTTTCACGGTCAAGATATGAACATGAAACTTATGTAACAAGGATTAAGAGAGGGTTGGGGCGGTTTGGCGTATGTCACTGTCCAAAAGAGGGACCATGAATACGGCCCGCAAGGGATTATGTACACTTTCACTGTCAACCCCCTTTTCGGCAAAAAGCCTCCCTTAATCCACATGATGTAAACGATGAACAAGAACATGAACAAGAACATGAAAAAGAATATGACAAGAAATGATTATGAAAATGTGTTCCTTTCAACTGTGCATTCATGCATACATGTTAGTATTGCACTCATTACTAAGCATTAGGCTTATAGGTTAAACCTTATGATGTAGGTGAAGAATTATCAGGTGAGGATTTCAAACCCAATGAAGATGTCTAGGACTAGTTGTTTGATGGTGCTCAGGGTGACAGTTTGTGGCTAGAAGGCGATTTCAACCCCTCTTTACTGCTCTTTAGATTGTAGTAAAGATTATGAATACGTATGACTAAGTAGGATGAGATTTTTCTTATAACGTCGGATTTTGGAAATTGTCTGATTCAATTCCTAAGTTTGAGGATAATTATGAGGATATAGAATGATCTGTTTTATTTAGTCTTCCACTACACGTATTTTAGATGAGTCTATGGTTCAATTGTGTGTTAGTTTATCTCGGTCATGTTGAAGTCTATGAAACTCTGAATGTTTCCTATCAGAAGATGTTAAAAGTGCTTGTCCAACGGTAGATGTTTTCTACCAATAGAAATTTATCTACTAAGTTGAGAGTCTCCGTTCACCGGTTGAAGTCTTCTATCGGCTGATGTTTAATGAGTCACGTGAGATGCACATGTCAATCGGAAGATGTAGATTTTTCACTATACGTAAAAGTGAGTATTATGTCTTGTCGTCTTGTAATCGGAAGATACTGTTTATTATTATTGGTAGAAGTCTTCTATCGGGTAATATTTAATGAGTCACGTGGGATGCACATGAAAATGGATAGATGTTGTTGTTTATTACTATCGGTAGAAGTGGGAATTATGTTTTTCGTTTTGCGATCGGCAGATGCGAGAAGAAAATAATCGGTAGATGTTGTTTATTACTATCGGTAGAAGTGGGAATTACGTTTTGTCGTGTTGCGATCGGCAGATGCGAGAAGAAAATTTTGTCGTTTGCAATCGGTAGATTTTCTTTGATTTTCAATTCCCTCAGCCAAATGTTTTAACATTCTGTCTTTTGTTAATGTTACTTACTTAATGAGTTTTCCGTTGAATGGTCGAGGATTTAAAGATAAAATTTTTATTATTGAGAATAATGTCAAAATTTTTCGTAAAATTTCTTAGTCCAGTCCTATGTCATGGGTAACAAATCGGGTTTGAGAGACTCGGGGTGTTACACAACCTCTTTTCCCTTCCTCTTCTTTTGCCTTTCTACCTTGAGGGCTATTTGTAGCACATCATCAAAAGTCTCATAGTGGTATCAATAGAAGACTTCATCAATGTCTCTAGTAAAACCTTTGATGAACCTTATAACTATTTGTTCTTCTTCCTCTACTAAGTCACAACGAGTTTTAAGAATTTCAAATTCATTTCGATAATCTTCAACCGAAAGTGTACCTTGCTTTAAAGTTTGGAGTTGAAGTATTAGCTCTTGTCTAAAATGTTCAAGCACGAATTTTCCCCTCATAAGTGCCCTCATGACTCTCCATGTTGTGATCTCCTTCTCTCCTTGGCGTCTTCTCTTTGCCTTGAGATTCTCCTACCATAAGCTAGCATATCTATTTGGTTCATTGGACACCATTTACATCATGGTTTGATCTAAAAAGGTGTAGTACCCGACCAAGCACTCTACTTTCTCTAGCCACTTCAAAAAGTCATGGTCGTTGCATGATCCATTGAAGCTTCTAATGGATGCCTTCAAGTGTTTTGTTCTTCATTAGGCACATGTCGAGACCTTGGATTAAGGGGCTCTTCAATGTCAAGATGTTCTTCTTGGCATTCATTGATGACACCTTTTCAGTTAACTTGGTCCCTTTGGTGGCTATTGAGGAGCTTGGGGAGGTCTCTCAAAAACCTAATCTCTTGGAATTGATGCTGAAATTGTTGATGGAGTTGTTGTTGCAAGAGCTCAAACTTAGTTGACAAAACATCAACTTGCTCTTGTTAGGTCGAGCTAGAGTCCTTAGATTGTGGCACGAGTGCATGGCTGTGGACTCTCAATTTTTACTGTTGCTTCTTGTCATTATGATAATTGTTCCAATCCAAAAATCAATAGGTAGTATTTTCCTCTGATACCAAATGTCAACGTCCAATACTAGGGAAAAGAAGTTGGTGGAAAGGTGAAAGAGAACAAGGGAGATCGTGGGGTTTTTTTTTTTTTTTTTTTTTTTTTTTTTTTTTTTTTTTTTTTTTTTTAGAAGGGAAGGGGATTTTGGAAGGGGGGGGGGGGGGGGGGGGGGGGGGAGGGGGGGGGGGGGGGGGGGGGGGGGGGAGGGGGGGGGGGGGGGGGGGGGGGGGGGGGGGGGGGGGGGGGGGGGGGGAGGGGGGGGGGGGGGGGGGGGGGGGGAGGGGGGGGGGGGGAGGAGGGATTTTTTTTTTTTTTTTTTTTTTTTTTTTTTTTTTTTTGAGGTAGAATTTTTTTAGAATGTAGGGGGGAATCGGGGGCGATTTTAGGGTAGGGGGGAGGGGGAAGGAGGGGGGGGGGGGGAGGAGGGATTTTTTTTTTTTTTTGGGTAGAGGAATTTTTGTTGTTTTCAGGGAGAATTTTTTGAGGGGGGCGCGGGGGGAGGGGGGGAAGGGGAGTGTTTTCCTTTGTTTTTGTTTTAGGGGGGGATGGGGGACTAGGGTTTGGAAGAGGGGGGGGGGGGTGGCATTAACGCCCCTTACTAAGTGGTGGATGAATGAGATAAATGGACTAACTTGAGCAAACAAGCTAATTATAGAACCACTCACACTCACTTAGATGTGACTCACCAAGTTCAAGGGGAGGCTAGTTTTGATATGACTCACCAAACTATACTAACACTCACTTGGATATGATTCTTCAAGCTCAAGTGAAAACACTTATGTTTTGAAGATACAAGAAACGTGAAATCCTTCACAACAATAAACGTGAAATCCTTCACAACAATAAACGATTTTTCATTCAAATATTCGACCCTTACAAAGAAGGGAATGAGGCTTATTTATAGCCAATATTCGGTCAACAAAATTAAATACAACTTTGAAAAAGAGTCAATGTGATGGTCTTTAAAAGTAACTTTTCACTTGGTAAAATCAACCTTTCATTTTTTTAGACACCCTTCCACACCACTCTTCAATGTATTCAATGGTCTTTTGGCTTTCCAAAGTGAGTTTTTCATCTCTCCATGCCACCAACTCACATTAGTCTCCTTCAAACACCCTAAACATAAATGATACATGCAAGCACTCATTTGGCTACATAAATGAAACGGTCGAGTGAGGGCTACCTTATTACAACCCTTAAGTATATGAACAAAGACACATGCAAATTAAAATAACATAAGACATAACATAAATGAAAATGGTCCTTAATAAATGGATCAAGAAAAAAGGCCAAAACATTGTTGTAACCTTGGACTGAAGGAGCCAAAGGCGTGGATGGGCGCGCCCATTAGGTAGGCACAGGCTTATCCTCCAAGGAATTCCAAACTTTCTTCTTGGCTTCCAAACACCACTAGGTGAGTTTGTTTCTCCTTATCCACATTAGATGAGGGTCCTTCAAGACTATAAAAAATTAAAGTACCTACAAAATGCGTGAGCATGTTAGGAAGCTTCTTGGTACGAGATTTAGTGATGGGCCCCAGATATACATTGTAAGAGTAATTTCTTCATCATTTTCATCATTCTCAGATTCAACTTGATTGCTCAATGAGGCTTTGGGAGCAATGTTTTTCTTCTTGGCATTTTCCTTCTCTTTTTGCTCTTCCTTTTTGTTAACCTTCATTGTAATCTCATGTGTCATGAGAGACCTAATAAGTTTCTCTACCTTGAGTACATTGAGAACTCTCGCCTCTTGGATTATCGTTGTAACACCCGAGTTTTTCGGGTTTCCGCTCCAAGGCTATTTTCGTAAATAAGTAAATTAGCTCCGTTTTGCGAGCGGATAGTTTTATTAGGACCCTAGAAATTTACGGGAATTTGTAGAAGAATAAGTGAAATTTTAGAAACCCAAATCAAGAAGAGTAATGTCAGAATTCCCGTTTTAGCCTTTTAGTATATCAACTTGCAAAAATAGCAAAATAAGTCCGTTTTGGGAACGGTGAGTTTTGTTAGAACTCTAAGATTAAATTGGAATTTGAGGAGATATACGAGATTTAGTGAAATTCGAAATGGTCGAAAATGAGAGAGTAAAATGGTAATTAACTAGTTTAAATTAAAGAAATAGTTTTAGTTTTATAATTATTATTATTAATGTTTTTTTTATAAAAATAAAAATCAAAACGACAGAATGGCCGAAGCCATTCTGTCGTTCTATAGCCCGACGCCGAGCAGCGAAGGCGCAGGGGAGGGGGGGACGAGCGACTCTCCTCCGACGAAAACGCCGGTGATTTCTCGCCGTTCTCCGGCCAGTCGACGGCGACTTGCAGGCTCCGACCGTTTTCGCGCACTAAACCGACGGTATGGCTCGGTTTTCTCCCTCTTTTTCGGCTCGGTTTGGGGCTGGCAGTGGTGAGCTCGATTGAGCTCCGATCGCCGGCCGTTTTCGGTCACTTCCGGCGTGGGTTTGCCAACCCTAGGGCCGGCTATTGTTGATTGGCCGTGTCGGGCCCGATTTGGGCGAAATTCAGTGAATGCCCGATTAGGGCAACTCGGGTTTTGCTTAATGCAGCTTCGATTTTAAGTTAGATATTGTTAATTGAGTGTATATGTGGTTGATTGGTGAAGAAATTGATGGAATTTGATGAAAAATAAAAAAAGGGGAAGATTTCCGACAAAGGGCAGTTTCTTCTGCCAAATTGACCTAGCTCAGGTCATTTGTTTTAAAATTCCTTTTGGCAGATTAAAATAGGTTATTAGAGGAGTACGTGGCCGCTGGAATCGTTCGATTCCGATAACCGACGCAAAAGTTATGTACGTTTGAGTTTCTGGTCGGTTTTTACCAAACCCAAAATAGTGGCCCGTTTAATTAGATTTTAGTTAGATTAAGCTATAAATAGTAGTTTAAGATGTTTTTAAGAAAATAAGAGTTTAGTTATGCCCGAATGAGAAAATGGAAATTTTAGGAAAGAATTTCCTAAATTAGGAGATTAGTTTAAGTTTGAAATTAGTTTGATTAGAATTGATTTTAATGTACCTTATTTATGAAATGCTTTAGAAGGAGACGACTTTTGGACGGTGCTCGGCTTACTACGGACGCCAGGTAAGTGAGCGTTAGGCTTTCTGGCCACTAAGGCCCTATGTCGTACAATGTTGAAAATGTTGATTGTTATGAAGAAAGTGGTCATACGGGTAGCTAAGGAACGACGGGTAGTTAAGTAGTGCCTTAGCGAATTAGGTAGCGTTCATTCGATAAGTTTTCCTTACGTGTATGTTAGTACTCATGTGATAGGTTTTTCTTATGTGTATGTCTCCTCATGCATCATGTTTTACTAAAGTGCATACGAACTATTTATGAGCATGTTTTATGAAAATGTTGAATTAAAGAATGATGATGAATGATGAATGATGAATGATGAATGATGAATGATGAATGATGAATGATGAGTGATGAATGATGAATGATGAATGATGAATGATGAATGAACTACGGGGCAAGTCATGAATGTACTACGGGGCAAGTCACGAATGTACTACGGGGCAAGTCACGAATGTACTACGGGGCAAGTCATGAATGTACTACGGGGCAAGAAAACGGTTTAAAAGAAATGAAACGAAAATGTTTTATAAATGTCATGCATATATATATGAAATGTCATGTTTAGCACGCTCCTTACTAAGCATTAGGCTTAATGTAGTTATTGTATGATGTAGGTGACAGGAACGAAGGTGAGGAACATCTTTACGATGACCAAGTATAGATGGTCGGTGGCGGAGCTCGTGGCGGCAGAGCGTGTTTTGGCTTGATGATCCGATGGCTTGAATGATGTATGTCGAATGATGTGAGTTAGCTTTTGTTTGTTAGAAAGATGATGGATTTTAGGGCGTATAGTTAAGTTTAATGTTCAGGAAATTTTATAGTGGATGTAGCTATTTTTAATGATTGGCTAATGTATGTCTTTGGTGATGTTCTAGGGAATTTCGTGTTTATGCTCGATGTTTGTTTTGAAGATTTGATTGGGATTTGTTTGTGAAAGTATGAGAGTGCTTAAGTATGTGGATCGGATGATTTGATAGAAAAACGTATGAAAGGTTGAGTTTTGATATATATATAGTGGTAGTAGATTGTTTAGAATGTAGAGTCTTAATTTTAGAAATATACTGGAACTGCTTGGGTTTTTTTTAACAGGTAAGGATAAGCTCGATTTTTAGAGCGATCCATGCAGTTCGTTTTCTTGAATTTGTCTGAAATTGTAGGTTATATTAGTGTCATGTTTTGATGATCGAGGAACGAGTGATTTTAAGGGATTTCAACAATCCGAGACTTCGATTTAATGGTTTAGAAGTCGAAACGTTATGAGTGATATAAAAAGAAAAATTTACGTGGTTACGAGAGTTTAAAGTTAAGGTTACGTTAGGGTTAGTTTGTTTAAGGGTTTTGGGTTATGTTTAAAGTAAAAATGAAAAAGTTTACGAGAAAAATACGAGGGCTTAGGTAATGATTATGTCACGGCAAGTCCGTGGCGGCCCTGATCAGGTTGGGGTCGACACAGTTATGGTATCAGAGAGACGGAGTTTTAAAAGCAAGTTCTGTGATATGTCTGCCAAAAACACACCGCCGCACGAGGACTCTCCATCGACTGTAAGTGTTTAAGTTTATGTATGATTCTAGATTGTTTATTTTGCATGTGTTTCTTAATGTGTCTAGGAACAAGAAAATGCCGAAAGCACCTAGAAAACTCGAGGAGAAATCCATTAGTCAGCTTATGAACGTAATGCATCAATGGTCAGAACAAGTAGAGATCTTACTCAACCGAGATGGAAATGGTAATAGACAAGATAGTACTTCATGGAACCAGGGTAGTGAACGAACTAGGCAGTTCGACCTCCGATATTTGATGAATGTGCTATAGATCCGATGCAGGCCGAGGTGTAGGTTCAAGCAATGGAAAGATTGTTTGACATTATTAAGGTGAAGGAGGTAGATAAGGTTTCTTATGCGATGTGTCATCCGGTGGGAGTGCAAATTGCATTCCGGTCGATGTTTTCAGTGCGACAAGGTGGGGCACAAGGCCAAAGATTGTCTAGGACCGAATAATATACCACCGTGTTGTCCTCCGAGGATGTATACCTTGATCAAGGAGGAAGGAAACACTCAACCATCGGTTATTCTAGGTATATTCATATAATGACGATTGATAAAATAAGGAGCTTTGGAGTAGATGTGTAATTAGAGTAGGGGTTTGAAACGTGACTTTCGTATATTGGATAAAAAGAGAATAGAGAATAGAGAAAGTTACGCATTGAGATGAATAACCTGGGATAATTGTGCAAGTGTGCACATACTTAGAATTTGTTACCGTTGGAGGGATACGACTTAAGAGATCTAACGGTTTGACGAATCCCCTAAGTATTTAAATGAAGGTAATAACCAAAAGTCTATCTTAGGTAAATTGTCGAATAGGAGCATTTGACTTAGTAAATATTAGTGAAGAGAACAAAGATATTGAGGTAAAGTTGTTAAGTTAATAAATTTAGAGACAATAAGGGATTAAGGTTATACGATAGATGATGCTCAATTTATATAATTTGGACATTCTCTAGGAGATAGGTACCATCTTAGAGGACTAAGCAATGAAGGACAGATATGGATACGTGAAAAGATTATGACCGCCACTAAATAGAAAAGAAGACTTAGTAAAATTAAGAGTGACCAATAAATAGAAGATGCGTTAGGCAATTAGATGCTGCTTAACCTAGGGATATGAGGCAAAGTATGAGAGTTTGAAATTATTGAAAACGCCTAAGAAGTGTAACAAAATTTTGAAGAAGGGTTTAGCGCCCTAGATTGAAAGTCAAGTTTAGAGGTCCAGTACACCTCGTTCAAATTAGAGGAGCTGGAGAATTGACAAGGGTAAGTATCAATTATAGGAAATATAACAAGGATAAAAGATTTTAGATTCCTTGAGTTATGAACGCCGGAGTTAAGAAATGAGTCTATAGTTGATATAGTTTAAGTTAAGAACCCCAGACATGAGACTTACCTCCAAGATGGAAGTAGGAACTTTAGTGTTTAAAGGACTCGAGAGGTGGATCGTAATGAAGAGTTTAGGTGGTGACCAATCAAATTAGGTGAGTTAGAAAGCTTAGCCTATAAGGAATTAAGTGAAGGCCGATTCATGTGAGAATTTAAGGAAGTGAACTCGACCACTTTGGTGTTTGCCTAGAGACTTGAGAATAAATAAAGCTTGTAGTATGAGTCATGGCATGCTTAGCTCCATTAAAGGGTATGGATGCTTCTAAATTTTGGGGAAAATAGAAGAATAAGATTTAAGAACTTTAGAAGATCTAGATTAAGGTTGTAGGTCTACCTACAACAAGTTTGCTAACAAGAAAATTGTTAGATGAATTATTGTGAAGAAGCTAAGGAGAACATTATGAACCTGACTAGAAGAAATGACCAAGTAGTAGATTAGTTCGTAACTTTTGAGGAAGTCTTAGTGTGATATTAAGAATAAGTCTAGAACATTATCTAAATTAAATAAAGGGTTTAGATTTGAAATTTTAATCGAATGTTAGTGTTGTGCGGATTTATAGATTAATGGGTCACCGGACGAGGAGGACGAGAAATTGCACAAATAATGTTCAAGTGCATCGAGATAAGATTAAATTAGGAAATCTCAAAGGCTCGACCCTTATGTACCGAAGTCGGAGTCAATGATTTTGTAAATGGCTAAGGTTAAGAATGATAAGCTAAGCTTAAGTGTGTGAAGAAGATCGCGACTTGAGGAAATAGAGAATGTGTGATGTGAGATAAAATGACCGGTTAGGTAGATCTTTGGATTTCGAATAGTGTAGTACGAGTAAGTAAGAAGTTTTACTAGATCGAACGGAAACTCGAAATAAGAGTTAAGTAGTTAAGGTAGAGAAATTTGGAGCATGTTGGATGAAATGAAGGGAGAATTGCATGAAGGCTATCCAAGTGAACTTAGAAGTGAGAGTAGATCTTGAGGTTTAGTAAAGTTGACTTGTAAGTTACGTCGAAGTGCTTATGCACATTTTCTTTTAGGTGTTGGGTGGATAGTTTAACGAATTGGTTTAGACTTAAGAATTTGTTAGTAATTGATGATGTTAGTGATTAATGACGACCGAGATAAAAGTTGGACAAAACGAGCGTAATGGAAATAATTATAGAGACCTAGTGGATACTGTAAAAGCGTAAAGAAATAGATTTAGTAATTACCGCCCTGTATACAGGAATGGCATTAGAGTAGCTAAGGAAATGTTATGATTGCCCAAGGTAAGTAGGTTTAAAAAGTGAAAGTTATGATTTGGGAAAAAGATAATAGTGCTGAGAAGAGTTCGAAATGGAGAATTAGGATGAGAAATTTAATTATCAAGTCCTTAGTGTCATATAATTGAGGAAGCTTTGAGGAGTTAGAAGCTGAATGGACTTAACTCGAGGTTAAGTTAGAGGAAATTCGAGGTTCTAAGTGACAAAGGATTAAGTCAAAGTCGATGAGTGAATGAGCGATTGAATTACGAAGTGTGTAGTTGGAAAGACTTAGAGCCTTGGAGATAAAGAAAGCTATCAAGGCCCAAATGGTGAGTAAGACCATAAGGGTGTCAGGGTTAGTATTACGAGCATCGTACTTAGATAATGTGAGGGTGAGTAATTAGAAGGTTAACCAAGCAATAATTTTGGGGATAAAATTCCAATTAAGGAGGGAAGGATGTAACACCCGAGTTTTTCGGGTTTCCGCTCCAAGGCTATTTTCGTAAATAAGTAAATTTGCTCCGTTTTGCGAGCAGATAGTTTTATTAGGACCCTAGAAATTTACGGGAATTTGTAGAAGAATAAGTTAAATTTTAGAAACCCAAATCGAGAAGAGTAATGTTAGAATTCCCGTTTTAGCCTTTTAGTATATCAATTTGCAAAAATAGCAAAATAAGTCCGTTTTGGGAACGGTGAGTTTTGTTAGAACTCTAAAATTAAATTGGAATTTGTGGAGATATACGAGATTTAGTGAAATTCAAAATGGTCGAAAATGAGAGAGTAAAATGGTAATTAACTAGTTTAAATTAAAGAAATAGTTTTAGTTTTATAATTATTATTATTAATGTTTTTTTTTATAAAAATAAAAATCAAAACGACAGAATGGCCGAAGCCATTCTGTCGTTCGATAGCCCGACGCCGAGCAGCGAAGGCGAAGGGGAGGGGGGGGACGAGCGACTCTCCTCCGACGAAAACGCCAGTGATTTCTCGCCGTTCTCCGGCCAGTCAACGGCGACTTGCAGGCTCCGACCGTTTTCGCGCACTAAACCGACGGTATGGCTCGGTTTTCTCCGTCTTTTTCGGCTCGGTTTAGGGCTGGCAGTGGTGAGCTCGATTGAGCTCCGATCGCCGGCCGTTTTCGGTCACTTCCGGCGTGGGTTTGCCAACCCTAGGGCCGGCTATTGTTGATTGGCCGTGTCGGGCCCGATTTGGGCAAAATTCAGTGAATGCCCGATTAGGGCAACTCGGGTTTTGCTTAATGCAGCTTCGATTTTAGGTTAGATATTGTTAATTGAGTGTATATGTGGTTGATTGGTGAAGAAATTGATGGAATTTGATGAAAAATAAAAAAGGGGAAGATTTCCGAGAAAGGGCAGTTTCGGGTTTCTGCCAAATTGACCTAGCTCCGGTCATTGTTTTAAATTCCTTTTGGCAGATTAAATAGGTTATTAGAGGAGTACGTGGCCGCTGGAATCGTTCGATTCCGATAACCGACGCAAAAGTTATGTACGTTGAGTTTCGGGTCGGTTTTACCAAACCCAAAAATAGTGGCCCGTTTAGTTAGATTTTAGTTAGATAAGCTATAAAATAGTAGTTTAAGATGTTTTTAAGAAAATAAGAGTTTAGTTATGCCGAATGAGAAAATGGAAATTTTAGGAAAGAATTTCCTAAATTAGGATTAGTTTAAGTTTGAAATAGTTTGATGAGAATTGATTTTAATGTACCTTATTATGAAATGCTTGAATGATGAATGATGAATGATGAATGATGAATGATGAATGATGAATGATGAATGATGAATGATGAATGATGAATGATGAATGATGAATGATGAATGATGAATGATGAATGATGAATGATGAATGATGAATGATGAATGATGAATGATGAATGATGAATGATGAATGATGAATGATGAATGATGAATGATGAATGATGAATGATGAATGATGAATGATGAATGATGAATGATGAATGATGAATGATGAATGATGAATGATGAATGATGAATGATGAATGATGAATGATGAATGATGAATGATGAATGATGAATGATGAATGATGAATGATGAATGATGAATGATGAATGATGAATGATGAATGATGAATGATGAATGATGAATGATGAATGATGAATGATGAATGATGAATGATGAATGATGAATGATGAATGATGAATGATGAATGATGAATGATGAATGATGAATGATGAATGATGAATGATGAATGATGAATGATGAATAGAATTGATTTAATGTACCTTATTTATGAAATGCTTTAGGTGGAGACGACTTTTGGACAGTGCTCGGCTTACTACGGATGCCAGGTAAGTGAGCGTTAGGCTTTCTGGCCACTAAGGCCCTACGTCGTACAATGTTGAAAATGTTGATTGTTATGAAGAAAGTGGTCATACGGGTAGCTAAGGAACGACGGGTAGTTAAGTTGTGCCTTAGCGAATTAGGTAGCGTTCATTCGATAAGTTTTCCTTACGTGTATGTTAGTACTCATGTGATAGGTTTTTCTTATGTGTATGTCTCCTCATGCATCATGTTTTACTAAAGTGCATACGAACTATTTATGAGCATGTTTTATGAAAATGTTGAATTAAAGAATGATAATGAATGATGAATGATGAATGATGAATGAACTACGGGGCAAGTCATGAATGTACTACGGGGCAAGTCACGAATGTACTACGGGGCAAGTCACGAATGTACTACGGGGCAAGTCATGAATGTACTACGGGGCAAGAAAACGGTTTTAAAAGAAATGAACGAAAATGTTTTATAAATGTCATGCATATATATGAAATGTCATGTTTAGCACGCTCCTTACTAAGCATTAGGCTTAATGTAGTTATTGTATGATGTAGGTGACAGGAACGAAGGTGAGGAACCTCTTTACGATGACCAAGTATAGATGGTCGGTGGCGGAGCTCGTGGCGGCAGAGCGTGTTTTGGCTTGATGATCCGATGGCTTGAATGATGTATGTCGAATGATGTGAGTTAGCTTTTGTTGGTTAGAAAGATGATGGATTTTAGGGCGTATAGTTAAGTTTAATGTTCAGGAAATTTTATAGTGGATATAGCTATTTTTAATGATTGGCTAATGTATGTCTTTGGTGATGTTCTAGGGAATTTCGTGTTTATGCTCGATGTTTGTTTTGAGGATTTGATTGGGATTTGTTTGTGAAAGTATGAGAGTGCTTAAGTATGTGGATCGGATGATTTGATAGAAAAACGTATGAAAGGTTGAGTTTTGATATATATATATTGGTAGTAGATTGTTTAGAATGTAGAGTCTTAATTTTAGAAATATACTGGAACTGCTTGGGTTATTTTTAACAGGTAAGGATAAGCTCGATTTTTAGAGCGATCCATGCAGTTCGTTTTCTTGAATTTGTCTGAAATTGTAGGTTATATTAGTGTCATGTTTTGATGATCGAGGAACAAGTGATTTTAAGGGATTTCAACAATCCGAGACTTCGATTTAATGGTTTAGAAGTCGAAACGTTATGAGTGATATAAAAAGAAAAATTTACGTGGTTACGAGAGTTTAAAGTTAAGGTTACGTTAGGGTTAGTTTGTTTAAGGGTTTTGGGTTATGTTTAAAGTAAAAATGAAAAAGTTTACGAGAAAAATACGAGGGCTTAGGTAATGATTATGTCACGGCAAGTCCGTGGCGGCCCTGATCGGGTTGGGGTCGTCACAATCGTTATCTAGGTTTCCAACCTCTTGATAGACACCACATAATTTTCCTCACGAACTCTTCATTGGGGTAAGTTCTAGCAAACAATTTCAAACTATTAATAATTTTCGTAAATCGAGTAAATATTTGACTAATAGTTTCATTTTTATCCATAGCAAATAATTCATATTCATGTACAAGCATGCTTAATTTGCTTTCTTTAACTTGATTTGTACCAGCGTGTATGATTTCAAATAATCTTCAAATTTCATAAGCATTATTACAACCCTGTACTATATTAAATGCACCTCTATTTAATGCACAATATAATATATTAATTGCTTTAGCATTTAGACTTAATTTACTTCGATGATTGTCATCTTACTCGAAAGACAATTTTGGAACATTTCTACAATTTTCTACTTTAACAATAGCACAAAGGACGTGTTAAATAATATGCCACAATTCATAATCCATAGATTGCACAAAAATCCTCACTCTAGTTTTCTAATACACATAATCATTACAATTAAAGAAAGAAGGCCTACCGATAGATTGTCTCTCAATATGCATATTGATAGTATTGATGGCCATAATTGTCTATCAAGACCAAATCAAGATTTCAATCACAATAAAAGATTACGACCAAACTCTGATAGTAATTGTAGGATTGATATAACCTAAGCAGGGGGCAGGGGGCAAGGAGTTGGGTGAAGTAGATTATTAAAATTTTGCATGAATGAAATTAATATTAATTTGCACGTATAAAACATTATATTTCTCAATTAATTAAGTGATTATAAACTCAACAAATATCACAAGCAACTAACTAAAGGAGAGGGATAAGAGAGTGCAAACAAATTTATTAACGCAGTTCGACTAACATTGTCTACGTCCGTACTTCAAGGATCTTTCTTAAAGATTCTTTCTCAACTCAACTCCTGGAGTTTAATAGATTGAACTTTCATGCGTCGATCAAAAGCCTTGCATGACTCTTTCTCAAAGCATCACCATTTACTCATTCACCAAAGTACAAGAGTAGAACTTTGAGTAAAAATGAATAAAAACTCACTCTCTTGATGAGAAAATCTTATGTAACTGAATTTGAGACAATCAAATAATGAGTGGCCTCGAAGAATCAGAGGAACAAGCTATTGCACATTTCATCAAGGGGTTGAATGGGGATATACGAAACGTGATTGAGCTATGACCGTATCACACCATGGAGAAGGTCATACAATTAGCATTAAAAGTTGAAAGGCAAAAGACTTAAGCCTTATTCCTTTCGGTCTAACCTCAGATCATCCTCAACTTCTAACTCTCAAGTTAAAACTGAGGAGAAAAAGGCAAAAATCAAAAGCAATACCAACAAAGTGCTAGAGGGAAAGAGACCGATTATAGATACTTTATAACCTAGATCTAGAGACATCAAGTGTTTCAAGTTTCTCAGTTTAAGGCATATTGCTTCTCAATGCCTTAATAATCGCGTGATGGTGGTACAGGAAGAAGGCAATGTGATAGACAGTGAAGATGACACAATACCAACCTAGGTGGACAAAGAGGAACCTCAAGAAGAAGTATTTCATGGATAAGAAGACTCTTTATTAATGGTGATCTATAAAGCCCTCTCTATAATTAGCCATGAAAACAAACTATGCCAAAGGGAGAATATTTTCTTAGCCGATGTTTAATAAAGGAAATGACGTGCTCTTTAATCATTGATGGTGGAAGTTACACCAACGTAGCTTCATTGGAGTTGGTAGAAAAACTACAACTCAAAACTACAAATCATCCTACCCCGTACTAGGTAATGTGGCTTAATGATCGTGAGGAGATCAAAGTTACAAAGCCAGTAAGTATTCCTTACTCCATTGGTTGTTACCACGATAAAGTAACATGTGATGTTATGCCAATGAATGAAAGTCATATGTTGCTTGGTCTTCCTTCGCAATTTGACAAGATTTACATTTTTTATTCTATTCAACATAGTGGAAAGACCATCAAGCTAGCCCGCCTCCAATCGGATCAAATTGCTAAGGATCTCGAATTAAATAAAGTAAAAAAAAAAGAATTTTTTTTATGACAAAAGGTGCGTTACTAAGTGTTAGTCCTATTGTCTTAACGTTATTTCAAGACAGGCTAGAAGAATTGATGAAAATACCATACATTGTTAGTTCACTTATCACTAAGTTCGAGGATGTTTTTCCTCAAGAATTACGTCACGACCTTCAACCTAAACAAGGGATCGAGCATCGAGTTGATATTTTACCAGGAGTTTTTCTACCAAATAGATCGGCTTATAGAATGAACCTGGAGAAGGCTAAAGAACTACACTGACAAGTATGAAATTACTCAAAAATGGGAATATTTGCGAATCACTTAGTCGTTGTGTCGTACCAACATTTTTGGTTGCCAAAAAGGACCAATTGATGAGAATGTGTGGATAGTCAGACCATCAATCAAATTGCCATAAAATATCAGTTCCAAATAACAAGACTTGATGACATGCTAGACGAGCTTCGTGGGTCGATGATATTCTCTAAGGTGGATCTCAAGAGCGGATATCATCAAATACACATGAAATAAGGGGACGAATGAAAACAAACTTTCAAGACTAAATATGGCTTATATGAATTGTTAGTAATAGTTTTTGGCCTATCTAATGCACCAAGCACCTTTATGATTTAGTGCAAGTCACCGTTGAAAATATTAAATGGATTAATAAAAGATCAAATCTCATGAAGAAGGATGAAGAAGAATTTAAAAAGATTAAATGAGTTAAGTTATCTCATTTAAAACATCAAGTTAAAAATAATGTGAAGTTCCAAATGATTCAAAGAATATTCTGGCAGCATTTAAAATAATTCAATAAGATTAAGCAGAAGATAAAATTAAAAGAAATTAAATGAGTTATTTTATCTCATTTAAAATATTAAATGCATGAAGATACAAGATAAGAAAAGATTTTGTGGGAGACGAAAGAAGGAAGAGCCTTGTAGGAAAACAAGGGAGCAAAAATTATAAGGACAGAAGAAAATAAAGAGAACAAGTGATACGAAGCAAGGGGTGTCAAAAATTAAAGCTACAATCAAAGATTTTCAAAGCACGATAAATATTCATTAAAACAAGATGATGTTTTTGAAAGTGTTAAAGTAGAATTTTGAATTCGGAACAAAGGTGCAACTAAGCTAAAAATCAAGGACCATGAACCGGATGGGGGCTAGGGTGTCAACCATGACACTCAGCTCACATTCGCAGAAGATAAACGGAGAGAAAGAAAAACACACAGAAACAAGGTCAGAAAAAATAGAGAAAAGGATGAGGAGGGAGGAGGGTGATACCGAGTAAACCATGAGGTGAGTAGGCTGGAAATCACCTCAGAGAATGCCGGCGAGATGAAAGGCTGACCCTTGACTATCCAAAAGCACTCGGTGCATTAAGAGAAGAACTTTTTTTTTGTTGGCGAAGTTCTTCACAATGCGGGTGAAGGTTTTGTGCCCACCTATCCTCGGCTTCAATCTCCTTCAAAGACTAGAGGGAAGGTGGGTGATGAGAGCTCGACCAAGACCCATAAACTTGGAGGAACAATGGAGACTCAACTTGTAGCACCCGGTTCCATTGAACCAAAATTTAATTTATTATTAATGATGTACTTTTATAGAAGGGTTGGGGGAGTTATTGATTAGGTTAATAAATGATCAGGCGAGGGCATGATGGTAATTAGAATTTTACATAGTGGATAACCTATTTAAGAAAAAGTCCAGTGAGAGTAGCCACCACTATTCCCTATTTCCCTCTTTCGGTTTTCAACTAGAACAGTAGAACTCTCTAGGCAATTCTCTCGCCCGATTCTCCTTTAACCTAGGTAAGTCTTGTTTTCTTGCATTTTAGCGATTAGTTTACTGAGAGAATACAATGTGAAGATTTTGAGGTTTCTGTGATTAAGGGTGGGTTCAGGTTCTTGGTGATAAATGGGAATGCACGGGTAGCAGAGTTTCAAATCGATTTCCTGAAACATATTATTGAGTTTTGGTAAGGTTTAGTAAGAGTTGGATTAATGTACTGTCATGACTTTAGGTGAGCGAGCTTCTGGAGTAGTTGTAACCGAGCATTTCCAGGAGAGCCAAGTAAGTAAAGTATGCATGTGCCTTCGGGTCTACATCACAAAACAGTAGGGTTATGCATCTTGTGAATGATTTTGCATGTCATGCATCATGTTTTTGAAAGATTACGAAAATGAATTTCCATGTAAGAATGGTAAGGTATGAACTGAATGTGACAGATAAACTATTAAGGGAATTCATTCGCCCCTTAATCGAGTAGAGGATGTATGACATTGGGAGAATTGATCCCACTCCCAAGGGAACCAAGGGATCAGATCAGCTATTAAGAGAATTCATCCGCCCCTTAATCGAGTAGAGGATGTATGACATTGGGAGAATTGATTCCACTCCCAAGGGAACCAAGGGATCAAATCAGTTTATGAACGTATGTGTATGCAACTGAGATGAGAAAGTAGAAATTGCATGTTTAGGAATTTATGTTTCAGCAATTCATTTCATTACTGCTTTACTTACTTAGCATTAGGCTAATAGATGAGTTTTGTGATGTAGGTGTTGAGGATACTGCAAGTGAATTCCCTGAGTTTACTGACGAATAGACGGGGTTGGAGGAGCACTTCTCTGTCTCGAACTGGTATACTGATGAGGCGGATTAACTGATGTTTGTTGGTGTGAAAGTTTAGTTGACAGTGTTTCAATTTAAGTATGTTAAATTTTCATTACAGTAGTGATTTCAATGTTTTGAATACAATTTCGAGATTTTTTTTTCCTATTTATAGAATTCTGTTGGGATTTAATGTTGGTACCCACTGGATTTTAGTAATATAATGGTTTGAAATGTTTTTGAATGGTTTCAGTGAAGTGAGTAAGTTCTTTTCTGTAGGTTGAGTTGTTGCTCTGTTGTCTATCGGAAGATGTCTTCAGTGGAAGGCATCGGATAATATAGAACAAAATTTGTCGTTTAGTGATCGGCGTATGCAGTTTACTCAATCGGAAGGTGTAGGTTTAAGTCTATCGGATGATGTCTCAGTAAACTCATCGGCAAATGCGTGCTGACGTCATCGGAAAATGTAGAGGGCATTTTGTCGTTTAGTGACAGGCGGATGTCGTGTGTAAATCTACCGGATGATGTAGAAAGTCTTTTGTCGTTTAGTGACCGGTGGATGTCGTGTGTAAATCTACCGGATGATGTAGAAAGTCTTTTGTCGTTTAGTGACCGGTGGATGTCGGGTGTGAATCTACCGGATGATGTAGACAATACTTTGTCGTTTTGCCACCGGATGATGTCTTCCATTTTCTGCTTCAGCCCCTTTTTGTTGACCTTGTTCAGCGGGCGATGCAATTGACTTTTGAATCTTAAGAAGTATTTTCTTTTTTTGCGATTTAAACTTTTATTCCTTCTCGACCGATTATTCCTTAATTTTCCAACTGATTATTCAAGCATTGTTCAATAGTTTTATTTAACTCTATTTTTACTCAAATGATTTCCGCTGCAAGTTCTTAAATGTTGAGGTTTTAGAAAATATTAAATTACGACCTTCGAGCAAAATTTCAAATTTGAACCAGAGTTTCCGGGTCATGCGCAAGTTTTGTGTAACAAACCGGGTTCTGAAGACTCGGGGTTTTATAGTGTGGTATCAGAGACATTCAGTTAAACCGTTCAAAAGATTACTCATCAGTGCCAATCGTCGCATGGAAGTACTCCAACAACTGTAAGTGTTTATGGTAGCCCCAGTAATTAGATATTTATGAACATAGTTAACCTTGTACAGGAAGTCAGTTTAATGGCCAGATGCCCAGGAAAACCTAGGATACCTGTAACGCCCCGAACCCGCCCCGGGCCCGGTGTGTTACGTTGCAAACCAATCTCGTGTTTAAACCACGTTTAAAATGTTTTTTCGTAAATTTTACGACTCGATTTTCGGGTTTTTCGAACCCTCGATTTTTATTGGAAAACGTGCCAAAATACGTTTAAAATATGTTGGAAAAAGTCGGGTTAAAACAAAGTGGAAATCGTACAAAAATTTTTTTAAAAAAAAAAAACTGCTGCTGGGCGTGCGCTGGGAGCCGCGCGCGCCCAGACAGTGCACTGCGCGCGCGCGGTGCGCGCCAGCGTGCTGCGCGCTGCACGCGCGCGCTGGGCACACCCCGTGTGTGCCCAATCGCGTTCGGTCGCGATTTTGGCCAGATTGATCGGGCCCTCTCGGGCTATTCTCACCAAAAATGATCCCGGCTGCGATCGGTCGTGACCCATGCCGGATCGATCGGGCCGGCTCGGGTTTTTCCAACCAAAAACGCCCCAAAACACCACGTTTTGACTTTCCTTGACCTTCCCGACTTTTCTACACTTTTCTATGAGCCCGACACCTCCAAAAATCCTTAAATTTTTACCATACACTCCCGACACATAAATCTTCCAATCCCGTAAATTTTGTACAAAACCAACTTCAAATGATTAAATAAAAAAATAGCGAACATAACCCGACGTTCAATAGTTTAAAACCGAAACGGGCGGCATAATGCCTAAATTTCTTTAAACCGAAACCTGAAACCAAACACACAAAATCTATGTTTTCAACTTCCCAAATACTACCACCATTAAACACAATTTCCCCAACTCAAAACATATTCATACTAAACACCCAATACTTTTCGAAGTCGTTTTAATCAAAAAGCCTTACAAAACTCTTGCCACACCAATTACAACATTCCCACAAAACTCCCGAGGACGATAGTAATCGAGACGCCCCAACAATAGCCTGCACCGGCGGACTCCGTACTCCTCCGACTGTAGCCTAAACCTCAGCTATCTCGTCAACCTCACCAGAACAGAATTCGTCACCTACACCACAGAACACAAAACGTAAGCCTAATGCTTAGCAAGTAGGGAGTAACGAATGAGACTACAACACAATGCAAGCAACCTAATACAATGCAGTTTCTACCACTCAGTTGTGTTTATTTGCTATTCGTTGCTGTTCATTACATTAATCGTTTCATAAGCCATGTGATTTAAGTAGGCACACATCCCATAACCGTCTAGGACGGCCAAACTTAGAATCACCAGAGCAAGACTAGATAGCTCACATCCCATAACCGTCTAGGATGGCCATGCATAATCTCCCTCGTCGATCGTAGAATCCTATAACCGTCTAGGAATTCATACTCACGACCTTTACGTATTTTAGCCAACCATCCTTCATAGAGTTCCCTTCGGGGTGCCACTGCAAGCACCGTATCCCGACAAGGCCCACTATTCCAGATCTCGTGTTCTAGCCGTTCTCTCATAGAGTTCCCTTCGGGGTGCCACTGCAAGCACCGTATCCCAACAAGGTACACTATTTGAGATCTCAAGTTCCCTTCGGGGTGCCACTGCAAGCACTGTATCCCGACAAAGAACATTATTTATCTGATTACGTTCACACTCACAACCAGCCATGCAAAAACAACTCGTATTTTCGTTACTGAAAACAATGATGCACGTCAACCATTATGCAACCAAACCCAACAAAACACAACACGAAATAAATAACCCTACCGTTCCGTGGTGTAGGCCCGAAGGCGAAAGAAAGCTACCACTACTTACCTGGACGCTCGATTTTCCACTTGTTCACTTAACTCGGCCAATTCACACGCACGATAACCTAAAACAACGTAAACTTAGTTTGATAAGCTATCAATAAATTCTAAAAGATTTTCTAACTAAAACTTAACAAACCTAAAGCACACCTCACACTTCAAATACTAAACCCAATTTTTAGACAATTACTGACGTCCAACATTACACGGCCATAACTTTCTCGTTTTTCAACGGATTTCGACGTGCCACCCCAACTCGAAAACCTCTAC
The DNA here is from genome assembly GCA_022432975.1 of Begonia masoniana. Taxonomy (NCBI): domain Eukaryota; kingdom Viridiplantae; phylum Streptophyta; class Magnoliopsida; order Cucurbitales; family Begoniaceae; genus Begonia; species Begonia masoniana. The sequence continues at coordinate 59,533,089 of CM039502.1, read as the reverse complement.
ACATCTACTATCCATTGAATCACTCAACTTAACCAAACAAATACTTTGGCTAGCCCGAAATTCCCAAAGACAGAATCGGCCCTAAAGTGTTCTTAAACCGTTTTTTTTTTGTAACTCTCTTTCAATCTTCCATCTAACCCCTCTAACAACCTAAATCACTCCATTTAACAACTAAACTACCAAAATAGGAAAGAAATCTAACATCTAAACTCAATTTTTTGGAATCCCTAACCTAGGGTTTTCTAAAATTCACCAAACTCAACCAAAATACATAAAAACACTTCTAAACTCCATCTAAATGTACACAAACCAAAACCCAAGAGAAATTACCTTGAAAGGTCTTCAATAGATGAAGAAAGGAGGAAGGGGATCAATGGCTATGAGGAGAAGGAGAGAAGCTCGATGAAGATGAAGAAAAAAATGGAAACTCACCTTTTTAACCTAAGAATTTTGTCCACTTTTGCATTTCATCCACTAACCTTTTTAAAATTATAAAACCACCCCACAATTCAACTCCCAAATTCTCCAACGTGAATGCCTTGTTATTGCACCAATTTTCTTCCATTTCTTTCAATTACATGTTACATTTCTATTGGTTGAAACACAAAAACACCTTTTGACTTTTCCACCACTTATTGGTTTGAATAGTCAAACCTCCTTTTCTTCTTTTTGCATACTTAAATTCCAATTCTATTCTCAACACCTTTCATTAAACTATTCTACCCGTCCACCCTAAGACATATGTGCGTTACAGGAAATTCTCGTGTGTTACAATCCACCCTCCTTACAAAAATTTTGTCCTCAAAATTTGCGTACCTGAAGAGTTCAGGATAGCGCTCTATCATGTCTTGCTATCGCTCCCACGTCGCCTCCTCAACGTTGTGGTTGCGCCACAGCACCTTTACCAATGGAATGTCCTTATTGCGTAATTTCTTCACTGCATAATCCAATATTTCCACTGGTTTCTCCTCATAAGACAATGTAGGTTGCACTTCGACCTCCTGCTGTACCACCACGTGCGATGGATCCCTCAGACACTTCCGAAGCATCGACACATGGAATACATTATGCACTCCCTCCATCGAAGCAGGCAACTCCAACTGATACGCTGTCTTTCCCACACGTTTCACAATCGGGAATGGACCCACGTACCTTGGGGTTAACTTCCCTCGCTTCTCGAATCTCATCACACCCTTAAATGGCGAGATCTTCAAGAAAACCTCATCGCCTACCTCAAATTCCAGCTCTCGTCTCCTACCATCGGCATAACTCTTTTGGCGACTCTGAGCTGTCAGAATGCGTTGCCGAATGAACTGGACTTTATCTGCAGTTTGCTGCACAATCTCTTGACCAATCAAACTAGATTCTCCTACCTCGTCCCAATAAAGAGGCGATCTATATTTCCTTCCGTATAGAGCCTCATATGGAGCCATTCCAATAGTATCCTGATAACTATTGTTATACGAGAACTCCACCAAAGGTATATACCTACTCCAGGAACCCTGAAATTCAAGCACACACGCTCGGAGCATATCCTCAAGAGTCTGAATAGTCCGTTCAGATTGTCCGTCCATCTGAGGATGAAAAGCAGTGCTGAAATTTAATCGAGTTCCCATCGCCTTATGTAGACTTTTCCAAAATTTTGAAGTGAACCTCGGGTCCCTATCTGACACAATCGAAGTCGGCACACCATGTAATCTCACAATCTCCTGAATATAAAGTTCAGCAAACTGATCCATACTGTATGTCATCTTCACCGGTAGAAAATGGGCTGACTTCGTTAAACGATCAACGATCACCCATATGCCATCAAATCCTTTCGTCGTCCTAGGCAATCCAACAACGAAGTCCATCGAAATCTGATCCCACTTCCATTCAGGAACTGGCAATGGCTGCAACTTCCCAGCAGGTCTCTGATGCTCTGCCTTCACCTGCTGACAAATCAAACATGTTTCTACAAATTCAGCCACTGACTTTTTCATACCAGGCCACCAATAATGTTGCTTTAGGTCTCTGTACATCTTAGTACTCCCCGGGTGAACAGAAAACCTCGACGAATGAGCTTCAACCAAAATTTCCTTCCGAAGTTGTTCGTCATTCGGAACATACCACCGATTACGTAATTTCAAAATACCATCATCCGAGTAGCTAAACTCTGTTCTATCGTCAGACACCATACTCAGCTTGAATTTATTACACTCCAAATCTCATTGCTGAGCTTCTCTAATTTTCTCCAAAACCGTAGGCTTCAGAGACAAAGCTGCTAAAACTGCTGTCACATCTGAAACTAGCTCCAAATTGAATCTCTGAACCTCAGATCGTAATGTCTCAGACATACTAGCCTCCAAAGCTGAAACTAAAGTCGATACGCGACTTAAGGCATCTGCAACTACATTAGCCTTACCGGGGTGGTATTTAATTTCCAAATCATAGTCCTTCACGAACTCTAACCACCGCCGTTGCCTCATATTCAACTCCTTCTGCGTGAAGAGATACTTTAGACTTTTGTGATCTGAATATACCTCACATTGCTGACCATATAAATAATGCCTCCAAATTTTTAAAGCAAAAACCTCAGCAGCTAACTCCAAATCATGAGTCGGATAATTCTTCTCATAAGATTTTAGCTGCCTGGAAGCATATGCTATCACTTTATCGTTCTGCATAAGCACACAACCCAGACCAATTCGAGACGCATCACAACAGATACAGAACTTCTCCTCGGCTACAGGCAACGTCAAAACCGGAGCTGTTGTTAATCTCTGCTTCAACGTCTGAAAGCTGAGCTCACACTCTTCCGACCATTCATACTTCACGTCTTTTCGTGTCAAACGAGTCATAGGTGCTACTAGTTTCGAAAACCCTTCAATGAATCTTCTGTAATAACCAGCCAATCCCAGAAAACTCCGAATTTCACTTACGTTCGTCGGTTGAGGCCATTCGTTAATCGATTGTATCTTAGCCGGATCCACTGATATCCCACCACTGGAAATTACATGACCAAGAAAATGTACCTTCGTCAACCAAAAGTCGCATTTCGAAAACTTGGCATATAACTGATGCCGTCTCAAAGTTCCCAGTACTATCTTCAGATGCTCCTTATGCTCCTCTTCATTACTGGAATAAACCAAAATGTCATCGATAAACACGATTACAAACTTATCGAGATACTCTCTGAACACTCGATTCATTAGGTCCATAAAGGCGGCTGGAGCGTTCGTCAAACCAAACGACATAACCAGGAACTCACAGTGTCCATACCGAGTCCTGAAAGCCGTTTTCGGGATATCCTGCGATCTCACTTTCAACTGATAGTATCCCGATCTCAAATCAATTTTAGAAAATATTCTAGCTCCTTGCAACTGATCAAATACTTCATCTATCCTTGGCAATGGATATTTGTTTTTCACCGTTAGTTTGTTCAACTCCCGATAATCGATGCACATTCGAAGTGACCCGTCTTTCTTCTTAACAAATAGCACGGGCGCTCCCCATGGCGAAAAACTAGGGCGTATAAAGCCCTTATCGACCAATTCCTCCAATTGCTTTTTCAGTTCCTTTAACTCAGGAGGAGCCAACCTGTAAGGATTCTTCGACACCGGCTCTGCTCCAGGATAGGCGTCAATTACAAATTCGATTTCCCGGTCCGGAGGTAGACCAGGCAAATCATCTAAAAACACTTCAGGAAAATCACGAACAATATCTATCTCCTGAAGCTTAACTTCTACCAAAGACTGCGAATCTACAATAGTGGCAAGAAAACACGTAAACTCACCAATAACAGATTTACGAGCATCCATGGGTGCCATAACTGAAAGTCTCTTTGTGTTCTTCAAAGCTTGAAAAGAAAACTTTTCACCACTCAGAGGTTGGAAATTACAGTCTCTGCTCTGCAATCAATTGTTGCATGGTGCCGATACAGCCAGTCCATACCGAGTATTACATCATACCCAGGGATCCCCATGACGATTAACTCAGCAGGTAAAGTCTTCTTTCCGACCATCACCAAACTGTTAGGAACTACCTGCGCAGAATGCATATACTCGCCGGATGGTAATTGCACGATATACGCACTTTCAGTCGGCTCTACCTCTAACTGTACTTTCGCCACAAATGCTACCGCTACGAAAGAATGGGACGCCCCTGAATCTATCAAGGTAAATGCAGGCACTGAATTAACAAGTACCGTACCTGAAATGACAGCTGCTCGATCTTCTTCCTCAGGCTCTATCATAGCAAAAATTCGGGGCATAGCTTTGACTGGACCTTTCTTCGGTGTAGGACAGTCAGTAGCTCTATGACCTGGCTGATTACAGTTAAAACATCGAGGAACTCTAGGCTTAGAACAATCACGAGAAAGATGACCAGCTTCAAAACAATTATAACACTTTCCTTCAAACTGCCCACACTCTCCGGGGTGAGATTTCAGGCACTTCGGACACTGCGAAAATTTGCTCTTCTGTTGTTGCTGTGGCTTCTTTCCACTTCTCTGATCTTTCAAATTTCCACCCGGTCATTTCGTACCTTGCATCTGGGAAGAGGATCCGCCTCTGCTAAACTGTGCGGTAATATCCTTAAACATCTGTTTTCGTGCTTCAGCAGATTTCAGAATCTTACCAGCCGATACCTCCACTTCTAAAGCTTTAGCCACCACACGGTTATACGGTATACCATCAATCCCAAATGTTTTCACTAGCATTTCAATTTCCGGCTTCAACCCTTGCACAAACTGGAATATTTTATCTTCCTCACTACTGACTAGACGGCTGGCAAACTTGGACAAAGCTTCGAACTGTTGAATATAGTCTCCAACTGATCCAGTCTGCTTCAAAGCCATGAACTCTAAGCGCTTCCCCGATTGGACTGTTCGGTTGTAATACTTCTCGTAAAATAGCTCCTTAAAGTCCTCCCAATTCATACTCTGAACATCTGTTGCAGCTTTTACTGACCCCCACCAACTTTTGGCACTGTTAGATAGGTGGAACGTTGCACATTTTACCTTATTCTCATCCTCCACATCCGCAACAGTAAACATTTCTTCCACTGTACAAATCAAATTTTCAGCCGCTATCGGATCCGTCAAACTTCCTTCAAATGCTGGGGGCTTTAACCTTCGAAACCTTTCTCCACTAGAGCCAGCTCCAGAGCTATACCCCGCTCCAAGGCCTCCCTGTAATCCTTGATTCATAAAAACACCGAGCAATTGAGCTTGCATGGTTAAGAGATCCCTGAGTTGTTTATTCGGGTCCTCAGGTGGTTCGGGCTCATTCCGGGGTCGTCCCAGTCGTCTTGGCTGTCCTGTGTTTCTAGGCATTCTCTTTTCTATTCCTGTAAGAGTTAGAAATTCTAATCTTAGAAAAGAAACTAACTAAAGTTAAGAAATACTTACAGTCGGTGAAGCACGTTGCACGGCGGCCGGTATTGTCGGGTAATCCTTTGAACGACTCGACTACTATCGCTCTGATACCAACTTTGTAACGCCCCGGGCCCGGTGTGTTACGTTGCAAACCAATCTCGTGTTTAAACCACGTTTAAAATGTTTTTTCATAAATTTTTTGACTCAGTTTTCGGGTTTTTTGAACCCTCTATTTTTATTGGAAAACGTGCCAAAATACGTTTAAAATATGTTGGAAAAAGTCGGGTTAAAACAAAGTGGAAATCGTACAAAAATTTTTTTTTTTAAAAAAAAAAACTGCTGCTGGGCGCGCGCTGGGCACACCCTGTGTGTGCCCAATCGCGTTCGGTCGCGATTTTGGCCCGATTGATCGGGCCCTCTCGGGCTATTTTCACCAAAAATGATCCCGGCCGCGATCGGTCGTGACCCATGCCCGATCGATCGGGCCGGCTCGGGTTTTTCCAACAAAAAATGCCCCAAAACACCACGTTTTGACTTTCCTTGACCTTCCCGACTTTTCTACACTTTTATATGAGCCCGACACCTCCAAAAATCCCGAAATTTTTACCATACACTCCCGACACATAAATCTTCCAATTCCGTAAATTTTGTACAAAACCAACTTCAAACGATTAAATAAAAAAATAGCGAACATAACCCAACGTTCAATAGTTTAAAACCGAAACGGGCGGCATAACGCCTAAATTTCTTTAAACCGAAACCTGAAACCAAACACACAAAATCTATGTTTTCAACTTCCCAAATACTACCACCATTAAACACAATTTCCCCAACTCAAAACATATTCATACTAAACACCCAATACTTTTCGAAGTCGTTTTAATCAAAAAGCCTTACAAAACTCTTACCACACCAATTACAACATTCCCATAAAACTCCCGAGGACGATAGTAATCGAGACGCCCCAACAATAGCCTGCACCGGCGGACTCTGTACTCCTCCGACCGCAGCCTAAACCTCAGCTGTCTCGTCAACCTCACCTGAACAGAATTCGTCACCTACACCACAGAACACAAAATGTAAGCATAATGCTTAGCAAGTAGGGAGTAACGAATGAGACTACAACACAATGCAAGCAACCTAATACAATGCAGTTTCTACCACCAGTTGTGTTTATTTGCTATTCCTTGCTGTTCATTACATTATTCGTTTCATAAGCCGTGTGATTTGAGTAGGCACACATCCCATAACCGTCTAGGACGGCCAAACTCAGAATCACCAGAGCAAGACTAGATAGCTCACATCCCATAACCGTCTAGGATGGCCATGCATAATCTCCCTCGTCGATCGTAGAATCCTATAACCGTCTAGGAATTCATACTCACGACCTTTACGTATTTTAGCCAACCATCCTTCACAGAGTTCCCTTCGGGGTGCCACTGCAAGCACCGTATCCCGACAAGGCCCACTATTCCAGATCTCGTGTTCTAGCCGTTCTCTCATAGAGTTCCCTTCGGGGTGCCACTGCAAGCACCGTATCCCGACAAGGTACACTATTTGAGATCTCAAGTTCCCTTCGGGGTGCCACTGCAAGCACTGTATCCCGACAAGGAACATTATTTATCTGATTACGTTCACACTCACAACCAGCCATGCAAAAACAACTCGTATTTTCGTTACTGAAAACAATGATGCACGTCAACCATTATGCAACCAAACCCAACAAAACACAACACGAAATAAATAACCCTACCGTTCCGTGGTGTAGGCCCGAAGGCGAAAGAAAGCTACCACTACTTACCTGGACGCTCGGTTTTCCACTTGTTCACTTAACTCGGCCAATTCACACGCACGATAACCTAAAACAACGTAAACTTAGTTTGATAAGCTATCAATAAATTCTAAAAGATTTTCTAACTAAAACTTAACAAACCTAAAGCACACCTCACACTTCAAATACTAAACCCGATTTTTAGACAATTACCAACGTCGAACATTACACGGCCATAACTTTCTCGTTTTTCAACGGATTTCGACGTGCCACCCCAACTCGGAAACCTCTACACTTCTACTATCCATTGAATCACTCAACTTAACCAAACAAATACTTTGGCCAGCCGAAATTCCCAAAGACAGAATCGGCCCTAAAGTGTTCTTAAACCGTTTTTAACCGTTTTTTTGTGTAACTCTCTTTCAATCTTCCATCTAACCCCTCTAACAACCTAAATCACTTCATTCAACAACTAAACTACCAAAATAGGAAATAAATCTAACATCTAAACTCAATTTTTCGGAATCCCTAACCTAGGGTTTTCTAAAATTCACCAAACTCAACCAAAATACATAAAAACACTTCTAAACTCCATCTAAATGTACACAAACCAAAACCCAAGAGAAATTACCTTGAAAGGTCTTCAATAGATGAAGAAAGGAGGAAGGGGATCGATGGCTATGGAGGAGAAGGAGAGCAGCTCGATGAAGATGAAGAAAAAAATGGAAACTCACCTTTTTAACCTAAGAATTTTGTCCACTTTTGCATTTCATCCACTAACCTTTTTAAAATTATAAAACCACCCCACAATTCAACTCCCAAATTCTCCAACGTGAATGCCTTGTTATTGCACCAATTTTCTTCCATTTCTTTCAATTACATGTTACATTTCTATTGGTTGAAACACAAAAATACCTTTTGACTTTTCCACCACTTATTGGTTTGAATAGTCAAACCTCCTTTTCTTCTTTTTGCATACTTAAATTCCAATTCTATTCTCAACACCTTTCATTAAACTATTCTACCCGTCCACCCTAAGACATATGTGCGTTACAGGAAATTCTCGGGTGTTACAATACCGATAGAAATGCCAAACTTGAGGAGTGAGGAGGAACCTAGTGTTATTAGACAACTGACAGATTTGGTACGTCAGCAAACAGACTTAGTACGTCAGCAGTCCGATCAGTTAGGAGTGTTGCTGAACCGAGAGGTACAAGGGAGTGCCAACTCTGGTTCTAGCAATGAGCATTTAGGACACAGATTCTGAAGACTTCAGCCGCCCACATTTTATGGAAAGTCATCCAATCCGATTGTCGTTGAGGAGTGGCTTAGGAAAATTGAGAGTATGTTCAGGTGTGCCAATGTTGGTGAAGGAGACAAAGTCATGTTGGCCACTTTCCATTTTGCTGGTGATGCTCAACTTTGGTGGGAGACAATCGAGACCACCACCGATGTCTCAGCGATGTCTTGGTCGCAGTTCAAGGACACCTTCTATGAGAAATATTTTAATAGCACAGTCCAGGCAGTAAAGAATGTAGAGATTTTGAACTTGAAGCAGACAGGGTCTGTGGCTGAGTACGTTAGACAATTTGAGTCCTTGTCCAGATTCACTGGACACTTTATTCACCGAAATGAAGATAAGGTGTTTCAATTCATGAATGGACTGAAACCAGAAATGTACAGAGGGGTCAAGTTTTCAGGTTATAAAGGTTTGCCCTTCAGTGATGTTGTGTCCACAGCATTGGAGGTGGAAGAAGCTGAATCGAAATGTGCTGGACTAAAGGAAACCCCGAGAAAGTTTGTTCAACCACCGCCGCAGAGAGGAGTGAAGAGGTCCCATGAAGGCCAGCACGGCCACGGGATAGAAAAGAAGGTACCAGATACCAAGGCGTCTCCTCAGTGCCCAAAGTGTTCGAAGAATCACCCGGGTGAGTGTAGATTTGGATCGGGTAAGTGCTTCAACTGCGAAGAGGTTAGGCACTTGTACAAGGATTACCCAAAGCCCCGGATCGTTCGATGCTTCCATTGCAACAAGGTTGGCCATGTCAACAGAGACTGCCCAGCTTTGAAGGGTGGCCCTGTCAAGATTAAGCCAAGAATATTCTCCATGATGGAGTCAGGTGACGAGGACCAGCTTGCTGTAGTGTCAGGTACTATATTGATTAACTCTGTACCTGCTTTTACTTTGATAGATTCAGGTGCAACGCATTCTTTTATAGCCTCTGCATTTGCTGATAAGTTAGATGTTCGGCTTACTCCTTCTGAGCATGTGTTTAACGTAGCATTACCTTCTGGTGAGCACATGCACTCCAGTCAAATGATGCCTGATAGTGTGGTGTTAGTAGGGAACATGAATTTGCCTGCTGATCTCATTGTTATGGACATAATGGGATTTGATGTGATCCTGGGAATGGATTGGTTGTTTAACCATTATGCCACAATAGATTGTAGAACTGGAATTGTTAGTTTTCAACCCCCTAGTGGTTTAAACCATACCTTCCAAGCCCTGAAGAAGAGTAAGGAAATGACTGTAATGACTTCTGTTAGCTGTAGACCCTCCCCTTGCAGAGAGTATTTGTGCTTTTTGGCCAGTGTTTTAGACACACAACTAGTAGAAAAATCAACCAGAAGTATTTCTAGATGACCTTCCTAGCTTGCCACCAGATAGGAAAATTGAATTTCTGGTAGATGTTTACCCCGGCGCTGAGCCTGTATCTAAGAATCCATATAGACTAGCACCAACGGAACTTAAAGAATTGAAGAAACAGCTAGAGGATTTGTTGGAGAAGGGGTTCATACGCCCTAGCTTTTCACCATGGGGTGCACCAGTCCTTTTTGTCAAAAAGAAGGATGGATCAATGTGTATGTGCATAGACTATAGAGAATTGAATAAGCTAACTGTCAAGAACAAGTATCCACTATCGAGGATTGATGATTTATTTGATCAACTTAAGGGTGCAAGAGTTTTCTCTAAAATTGACCTTAGGTCCGGTTATTACCAGTTGAAGGTTAAATCTGAAGATATCCCAAAGACTGCCTTTCGCACAAGGTATGGACATTATGAGTTTTTGGTTATGTCTTTTGGTTTGACAAATGCGCCAGCAGCCTTCATGGATCTTATGAATAGAGTGTTTCGCGAGTATTTGGACAAGTTTGTCATTGTATTCATAGACGACATCCTAATCTATTCTAGAACTAAGGATGAGCATGCAGGACACCTAAACTTGGTGTTAAGATTGCTGAGGCAGCACCAACTTTATGCCAAATTTTCTAAGTGTGAGTTTTGGTTGGACAGAGTTCAATTTCTTGGTCATGTGATCTATGGAGATGGGATATCTGTTGATCCAGCCAAGGTTCAAGCTGTTAAGGAATGGCCCCAACCGAAGAATGCTACGGATATTAGGAGTTTTCTTAGATTAGCAGGATATTATAGGAAATTCATCGAGGGATTTTCAAAGATTGCCACACCCCTTACTATGTTAACAAGGAAAAATGTGAAGTATAATTAGACTGATGAATGTGAATCCAGTTTCCAGACCTTGAAGCAGAAACTAACCAGTGCCCCAATTTTAACTCTTCCTGTCGAAAATGGTAAATTCAGTATTTATTGTGATGCTTCCAAGGTTGGACTTGGTTGTGTTTTGATGCAAGATGGAAAGGTTATAGCTTATGCTTCTAGGCAGTTCAAAGTACACGAAAAGAATTACCCCACACATGACTTAGAATTAGCTGCTGTGGTTTTTGCATTAAAGATTTGGAGGCACTACCTGTATGGACAAACCTGTGAGATATTTTCGGATCATAAAAGTCTGAAATACATTTTTACGCAAAAGGAACTGAATATGAGGCAACGTAGGTGGTTAGAGTTTGTCAAAGATTATGATTTTGAGATTAAGTACCACCTTGGCAAGGCGAATGTGGTGGCAGATGCTTTGAGTAGAGTGACTCCTTCAGTCTCTACATTGATTCTAGAAATACCGATAGCTTTAGAGACATAATTCCAAAGATTTAACCTGGAAGCTGTGTCTAGTGTGTCAGTCATGCTTTCGGCCATATCTTTGAGGCCAACTATTTTTGAGAGAATAAAGGAAGTTCAAATGAATGACACCGAATGCAATAAGTATAAGTTGTGCATAGATTCTACTGACAAGTCGGATTTCAACTGCTCAGCTGATGGAATTCTCAAGTTTCGAAATAGGTGGTTTGTTCCTACTGATACTGAACTTAGAAAGGAAATCCTATCTGAGGCACATTCCTCAAGACTTTCTGTTCATCCTTGAGGTACGAAAATGTACAGAGATCTCAAGTAATATTATTGGTGGCCAGGTATGAAGAGAAGTGTGGCGGAGTACGTGGAGTCATGTCTGGTCTGCCAGCAAGTCAAAGCTGAACACCAGAGGCCTGCTGGAACATTGCAACCTTTACCAGTTCCCGAATGGAAATGGGAACAAATAACTATGGATTTTGTTATAGGATTACCTAGAACAGCCAAAGGTCACGATGCAATTTGGGTAATAGTTGATCGTTTAACCAAATCAGCTCACTTTCTGCAAATGAAGATAACATACTCGATGGATCAATTGGCCGAGTTGTATGTGCACGAAGTTGTTAGACTGCATGGAGTTCCAAGCACCATAGTTTCAGACCGAGACTCCAGATTTACATATAAGTTTTGGAAAAGTTTGCACAAGGCTATGGGAACACAGCTTAGTTTTACCACAGCCTTTCATCCTCAAACTGATGGACAATCCGAGAGAACTATCCAAACGTTGGAGCATATGCTTCGTGCATGTGTACTGGAATTTCAAGATTCTTGGAGTAAGTATTTACCATTGGTTGAATTCTCTTATAATAACAGTTTTCAAGCAACAATAGGCATGGCGCCTTACGAGGCATTATATGGACGAAAGTGCAGATCTCCGTTATATTCGGATGAAGTTGGGGAAGCACAATTGATTGGACCTGATATTGTGCAGCAGACAGTGGAGAAGATTGCTCTTATCCGACAAAGAATCTTAACAGCTCCAAGCCGGCAGAAAAGCTATGCAGACAAAAGACGAAGAGAATTAGAATTTGATGTTGGTAATGAAGTTTTCCTTAAAATGTCACCTTTCAAAGGAGGTGTGAGATTTGGGAAAAGAGGCAAGTTGAACCACATATATATTGGACCTTTCCAAATCGTGAAGAGGATTGGAAAGTCAGCATATCAACTTCAGTTACCAGCCTCTCTGGAGGGAATTCATAATGTGTTTCATGTTTCCATGCTAAAGAAATGTGTCAGAGATCCTTCACAGATGGTGGAACAGCAGAGTGTCGAAGTTCTTCCTACTCTTACTTATGAAGAGAAACAAGTAAAAGTCTAAGATTATGCAGTAAAGGTATTACGCAACAAAGAAGTTCCACTAGTAAAAGTCTTATGGCATAACCAGAACATTGAGGAGACAACTTGGGAGCGCCAGCAGGACATGATGGACCAATATCCAGAACTATTCAGGTACTGAATTTTGAGGACAAAATTCTTTTAAGGAGGGTAGATTGTAGCACCCGGTTCCATTGAACCAAAATTTAATTTATTATTAATTATGTACTTTTATAGAAGGGTTGGGGGAGTTATTGATTAGGTTAATAAATGATCAGGCGAGGGCATGATGGTAATTAGAATTTTACATAGTGGATAACCTATTTAAGGAAAAGTCCAGTGAGAGTAGCCGCCACTATTCCCTATTTCCCTCTTTCGGTTTTCAGCTCGAACAGTAGAACTCTCTAGGCAATTCTCTCGCCGGATTCTCCTTCAACCAAGGTAAGTCTTGTTTTCTTGCATTTTAGCGATTAGTTTACTGAGAGAATACAATGTGAAGATTTCGAGGTTTCTGTGATTAAGGGTGGGTTCAGGTTCTTGGTGATAAATGGGAATGCACGGGTAGCAGAGTTTCAAATCGATTTCCTCAAACATATTATTGAGTTTTGGTAAGGTTTAGTAAGAGTTGGATTAATGTACTGTCATGACTTTAGGTGAGCAAGCTTCTGGAGTAGTTGTAACCAAGCATTTCCAGGAGAGCCAAGTAAGTAAAGTATGCATGTGCCTTCGGGCCTACATCACAAAACAGTAGGCTTATGCATCTTGTGAATGATTTTGCATGTCATGCATCATGTTTTTGAAAGATTACGAAAATGAATTTCCATGTAAGAATGGTAAGGTATGAACTGAATGTGACAGACAAACTATTAAGGGAATTCATCCGCCCCTTAATCGAGTAGAGGATGTATGACATTGGGAGAATTGATCCCACTCCCAAGGGAACCAAGGGATCAGATCAGCTATTAAGGGAATTCATCCGCCCCTTAATCGAGTAGAGGATGTATGACATTGGGAGAATTGATCCCACTCCCAAGGGAACCAAGGGATCAGATCAGTTTATGAACGTATGTGTATGCAACTGAGATGAGAAAGTAGAAATTGCAAGTTTAGGAATTTATGTTTCAGCAATTCATTTCATTACTGCTTTACTTACTTAACATTTGGCTAATAAATGAGTTTTGTGATGTAGGTGTTGAGGATACTGCAGGTGAATTCCCTGAGTACTGCACGAATATAAACGGGGGTGGAGGAGCATTCTCGGTCACTGGTATATGATGAGTGTTTTTTAAGCGGATTAACTGCGTTGGTGGTGTGAAAGTTTAGTTGACAGTGTTTCAATTTAAGTATGTTAAATTTTCATTACAGTAGTGTTTTCAATGTTTTTGAATACGATTTCGAGATTTTTTTCCTATTTATGAAGTTGTTTTGATTTAATGTTTGTACCCACTGGATTTTAGTAATGTAATGTTTTGAATGTTTTTGAATGGTTTCAGTGAAGTGAGTAAGTTCTTTTCTGTATAGTGAGTCTTGGCATGGGTGTCACGGAAGATGTCTCAGTGGACCAGCGGAGATTTATAGAATGAAAAAGGAAATTTGTCGTTTAGTGACCGGTGGATGTCGTGTGTAAATCTACCGGATGATGTAGAAAGTCTTTTGTCGTTTAGTGACCGGTGGATGTCGTGTGTAAATCTACCGGATGATGTAGAAAGTCTTTTGTCGTTTAGTGACCGGTGGATGTCGTGTGTAAATCTACCGGATGATGTAGAAAGTCTTTTGTCGTTTAGTGACCGGTGGATGTCGTGTGTAAATCTACCGGATGATGTAGAAAGTCTTTTGTCGTTTAGTGACCGGTGGATGTCGTGTGTAAATCTACCGGATGATGTAGAAAGTCTTTTGTCGTTTAGTGACCGGTGGATGTCGTGTGTAAATCTACCGGATGATGTAGAAAGTCTTTTGTCGTTTAGTGACCGGTGGATGTCGTGTGTAAATCTACCGGATGATGTAGAAAGTCTTTTGTCGTTTAGTGACCGGTGGATGTCGTGTGTAAATCTACCGGATGATGTAGAAAGTCTTTTGTCGTTTAGTGACCGGTGGATGTCGTGTGTAAATCTACCGGATGATGTAGAAAGTCTTTTGTCGTTTAGTGACCGGTGGATGTCGTGTGTAAATCTACCGGATGATGTAGAAAGTCTTTTGTCGTTTAGTGACCGGTGGATGTCGTGTGTAAATCTACCGGATGATGTAGAAAGTCTTTTGTCGTTTAGTGACCGGTGGATGTCGTGTGTAAATCTACCGGATGATGTAGAAAGTCTTTTGTCGTTTAGTGACCGGTGGATGTCGTGTGTAAATCTACCGGATGATGTAGAAAGTCTTTTGTCGTTTAGTGACCGGTGGATGTCGTGTGTAAATCTACCGGATGATGTAGAAAGTCTTTTGTCGTTTAGTGACCGGTGGATGTCGTGTGTAAATCTACCGGATGATGTAGAAAGTCTTTTGTCGTTTAGTGACCGGTGGATGTCGTGTGTAAATCTACCGGATGATGTAGAAAGTCTTTTGTCGTTTAGTGACCGGTGGATGTCGTGTGTAAATCTACCGGATGATGTAGAAAGTCTTTTGTCGTTTAGTGACCGGTGGATGTCGTGTGTAAATCTACCGGATGATGTAGAAAGTCTTTTGTCGTTTAGTGACCGGTGGATGTCGTGTGTAAATCTACCGGATGCGGATGATTAGAAAGTCTTTTGTCGTTTAGTGACCGGTGGATGTCGTGTGTAAATCTACCGGATGATGTAGAAAGTCTTTTGTCGTTTAGTTACTGGTGGATGTCGGGTGTGAATCTACCGGATGATGTAGAGAATACTTTATCGTTTTGCCACCGGATGATGTCTTCCATTTTTTGCTTCAGCCCCTTTTTGTTGACCTTGTTCAGCGGGCGATGCGTTTGACTTTTGAATCTTAAGAAGTATTTTCTTTTTTTGCGGTTTAAACTTTTATTCCTTCTCGACCGATTATTCCTTAATTTTCCAACTGATTATTCAAGCATTGTTCAATAGTTTTATTTAACTCTATTTTTACTCAAATGATTTCCGCTGCAAGTTCTTAAATGTTGAGGTTTTAGAAAATATTAAATTACGACCTTCGAGTCATGCGCAAGTTTTGTGTAACAAATCGGGTTCTGAAGACTCGGGGTGTTACACAACTTCTCGGTGAGGCTCACCAAGCGTTCATTGCTTTGCACCCACGAAGTAAATTTCTTCTTTGAAGAAAACTCTTCTCTTTCCAAACATTGATCAATTAGCTAAACGTTTACAAAGCTTAGAGTGAAGCTTAAATAGAAGAAGACAATTGGAAGAGGAAGGAAGAAGAATTGAAGGTGGAGCACTGCAAATTTGCCTGTTAAAATGTAGTCGTTGGCGCTGAACTCGGTGAACCGAACCGGGTTGGGTGAACCAAAAAATGGGTGCTGGTGGCCCCTGAGCGCACACGCTACTCATTGGTGTGCGAGCCTTACTAGTGTATGTGCTGGCTGCCCAGTGCGCGCGCGGGCACTGTCGGTGTGTTGTCTTCTCATGCGCGCGCTATTGCGTAGTGCCTCTCTCAGCAATGCACGCCATTGGTTGCGCACATGGCTTCTCCGTGCACGCGTTGCCTTGCTGCTGTGTGCCCATCCTGTGCATGCGTTGCCTTGTCTTGTGTGGACGTTGTGCTACCTGTTTGCCGATGCACACCAACTGTTAGACGAAATGCTCCAAAGAGGTTCCAACTTGTTCTTAAATACCTTATTTTGCTCCAAACTCTGGGTCCATCCTATCCTTCCTAATGACTATTACAAACATCTAAAACTAAAGAAAAGCAAGGCTAAAGTTTGCAAAATAATTTAAAAAATGCTAACTTTGCCTGATGCTAAAAGTTTCCTAAAAACATAAAGAAAATAAAAGCTCGGTTACATAATTTTATAAGGGAAGACAAATTCCATCTTTAAGTATCCAACCCAAGCTTTAAAGATACCTGCAACACTAGCAAATTTATTAGAACACAAAAAGTTCGACCAAGGGTTAGGCCAAGTTTGATGATTGCTGTTCCAGGGCATATCATCCTCTCTAGGTTATTGAAGATTTGACCTCAAATCTTAAATTTTGGTTCGTCCCGGAGGAAGTCCTACACAAACCACACAATAAAACCAGAAAAACAGATTTTAAAAAACACCAAAACAGTTAGCAAAAACTAGAAAAATGCAACCTAGAACTAAACATAATTGGCAAGGTTTAAATGCTAAACCTCCTAGCAATTTGAACAGCAAACAAGACACCTAAATATGCTGCTAAAATAAGAAACAAACCATAAAAAAAAACAAACAAAACAAGCACTAAAAACAGAACATGCTTTCCAAGAATAGCATTCTGAAAATTAAATCGATACGGGCCATGGTTAATTTATTCTAGCTAATTAGAAATATGAGGTTAACATGGTGAAATTTATATCAGCTAATGGAAACAGAATTTGATTCCCAAAGCTGACCCAAACATCCAGGCGATTGAGTGACGAATTTTTTCGTTGCCAACGAAGAAGCTCACAACGGACGGGAAGGATTTAGCACACCTTCCTCTTTGTTATGATAGGGGATGGGGTGCCAACCATGACACTCATCTCACATTCACAGAAGCTAAACGAAGAGAAACAAAAATGCACAGAAACAGGGACAAAAAAAATAGAGAAAATGACGAGGAGGGAGGAGGGTGATACCGAGCAAACCATGAGGTTGGTAGGCTGGAAATCACCTCAGAGATCACCGATGGGATGGAAGGCTAACCCTTGATTGTCTAGAAGCACTCAACGCTTTAAGGGAAGAACTCTTTCAATGCCGGCAAATTTGTTCACAGTGCGAGCGAAGATTTTGTGCCCACCTATCCTCAGGTTCCATCTCCTTTAGACACTAGAGGGAAGGAGGGTGATGAGGAATAATGGAGGCTTAACTCCTCGGTGAGTTTCACCGAGCGTTCGGTGCTTTGCACCCACGAAGGAAATTCCTTCTTTGAAGAAAACACTCCTCTTTCCAAATATTGATCAATTAGCTAAATGTTTACAAAACTTAGAGTAAAGCTTAAATCGAAGAAGACAATCATAAGAGGAAGGAAGAAGAACTGAAGGTGGAGCGCTGCAAATCTGTCCGTTAAAATTTAGCCGTTGGCGGTGAACCGGGTGAACCAAACCGGGTCAGGTGAACAAGAAAATGGGTGTTGGTGGCCCCTGGGCGCCCACGCTGCTCTTTGGTGCGCGCGTTGGCCAGCTGGCGCTCGCTGGTGCATGCACTGGCTGTCTGGTATGTGCGCAGGTGCTGTCGGTGCGTTGTCTTCTCGCGCGCGCGTTGTTGCGCAGTGCCTGTCTCGGTGATGCGTGCCACTAGTTGTGCGCCATGGCTGCTCCGCGCGCACGTTGCCTTGCTACTGTGCACCCATCCTATGCGTGCATTGCCTTGTCATGTACGCACGCTGTGCTGCCTGTTTGCTGATGCACACCAGCTGTTCGACGAAATGCTCCAAAGAGGTTCCTACTTAATCTTCAATGCTTTCTTTTGCTCCAAGCCTTGGGTCGATCCTATCCTTCCTAAGAACTATTACAAACATCCAAAACTAAAGAAAAGTAAGGCTAAAGTTTGCCAAATAACTTTAAAAATGCTAAGTTTTGCCCAATGCTAAAAGTTTCCTAAAAACAATAGCAAATAAAAGCTCGGTTACATAATTTGATAAGGGAAGACAAATTCCCTTTTTAAGTATCCAACCCAAGCTTTAATGATACCTGCAACACTAGAAAATTTATTAAAACACAAAAAGATCGACCAAGGGTTAGGCCGAATTTGATGATCGCCGATCCAGGGTATATCAGAACCATTTCAAGATACTGAAGGAAGCCATGAATGAAAGATTGCCAAAAAAAATCAAAATGCATGAAAATGCAAAGCAGGACGAGCTGGGTGTGCTAACAAATTCACAGGAGGCGAGCGAGCAGGTGCACAGAAGGCGCGTTGGGTGCACGTGATGTGCCATAGGAGGCCCTCATTCGAGCATAAGACAAGTCCTTAGCGGGACCTCCAACTAATGTGTTTATTCATTTTGTAGGTGATCATTTTGGAGAACAGGTGAAGTTAAAGCCTAGCATTCAAGACAAGCATTTGAAACCACGATGGAGGTTCAAACAAAACAAAGGAGAAGAAAGACCCGAGGGTGATGAGAATAGAGGCCCTCATGCATGGCACGGTCACCTTGTTGTGATGAATGACACAGAATTGAAGCACTCCAATGAACCAAGGAGATCAAAGTCCAATACTCAAGGCATGGAGGAGTCAAGCAAGGTGATATCATGAAAGTACATCCTTGGCCACATCAAGTTGAAGAAGGAGTTTGTCCTCCTTTAAGAAAATTATGTAACCGAGCCTAGTTTATTTTCTTTGCAAAATACTTTAGTTTAATTTCTAGTTGCATGCATGGTTAAAAACTCTTAGAAGGATGGAGAGATAGTTACTCATTTGGAGGGAAAATGAGATACATTTGGAGGCTAGAATGGGGTACTTGATCATGGGAGAGAGAAGAGGGAGCTAGGCCATGAGGTGTCCCAATGAGAGTCCTTTTCTAGGCTTCTTCATCTTTTTAAGCATCTTTTCGTGGTTGTAACTTTAGCTTAGTTGAATGCAAATTAGTGAATTTCGTCTTCCAAAAACCAGAAGTTTTCCCTCGGGTTTTCTTCGACTGCATTGCTCCATCGGTGTGTAATATCTGACCGAGTGTGTTGCTCAATGTGTCCAAGTTAAGGTTACATGGTGGCTCTGATAGACATCATTTTATCCAACCTTCCCAAGGGTTGGAATCACAGCAAAATGGTGGGAAACCTTGGCTTGTCGATGGAGCATTCCTTCACTCTTGGAGGTCTCATTATCCGAAGGTGCCACAAGTTGCCTTCCAGACCAGCAGTAGTCCTCGATTTGATATCTCCTCAACCACTATGAGTCAACCTCTGAAAATTTAAGGGTGTATTGACAACTCTCTATTAAGCTCCCCTTAGAATTTCATTTTATTTGGTTCAGAAAATCAAAAGTTAAACGTTTTACAAGTTGGACAATATTCTACTTAGAAAACTGCTTACCCGACAAGCAGAATTTCTGTTTGATTTGTTGCACAACTTTCTGGTCACAATGAATTTGGATTTGAATTTTTTGATAGCATTTCAGTTATATTTCTGGCTAGCCACTATTAAAATTTCAAAGTGTTTGGACTTGATTTGTGAAAGTTATGATTTCTGGAATTGGAGTCTCCTTTGGCCATTTATGGTGTAAATCTAATGAGTATTTTCTACTTTTTGTTGTGTTTCATTTAGGGTGCTTTCCCCACCAGCCCTAAGCGTATCAGCATGACATCATGTGCGACGCACGATAGCAACGCAAGCGTAGCACACGTGCTGCACGACCAACACAACTATCCACGCACTAACTTTCCAAAATTTAATTTTTTTCAACTTTTTGGCATTTTAGGGTCTCCATATTTTATATTTTGACACTTACTAAGGTTTACTATATTTTTTAGAGATATTTTGGGTTATTTACTATTATTTTTAGGGTGTTTTTGTATTATATTTAAACACTAGTGCTTGTAATCTTTGAGAACAATTATGATAAATGATATTTGATCAAAGCTTATGTTTTTTCAGTGATTCTTTTATTGAGAATTTTCTCTTTGGTTCTTTGTGAAGAACTAGATATTCTTCAACTCAAAGTTTGGGAGATCACTTGATCGCTTTGGTTCTTACCAACAAGTTTTGTTTGGGTCAAACTCCTTCTACTTGATAACTTTGGTTCCATTGGCAAGGTTTGATCGCGGCCAAGTTCCTTATACTTGATTCAAAGATTTTTCTGAGTTTCCATTCTGCATTATTGAAGGGTCTCGTGTTTGATATACTCATTGTTCTCATCAATTAGTATCAGAGTAGAAGCTCCTAGATTCAAGGGTTGTCTTTATTTTTCTATCAATCTCCTCTTCCCGAATTTCTTTTTGAAATTCTAAGTAATAAAAAAAAAATTCAATTTTTCTCTTATTCTTAAAGTTTTGAATTTACTTCTTGAAATTTTTATTCTCATACTTAAAGTTTCAAATTTTATTCTTAAATTGCTATTCTTATTCTTAAAGTCTCGAATTTAATTCTTGAAATTTCGATTATTGATCTTGATGTTTTGAATATCATTCTTGAAATTTTGTTTAGCATTCTTAAAGTTTGAATTTCATTCTTGAAATTTCGACTTCTGTTCTTACAGTTTCGAACTTTACTCGTAAAGTTTCGACTCTTATTCTCAAAGTCTCAAATTTTATTCTTAAATTTTTTATTCTCGTTCTTAAAGTTTTGAATTTCATTCTTGAAATTTTGATTCATAATCTTCAAGTTTCAAACTTTGAAATTTCAATTCGTATGCTTAAAATATTATATTCTTGTGATTCTTATTCTTAGAATATTTGATTTTTACTCTAAATATTCGATTGTTGTTCTTATACTTTTAGATTCTTGTCAATTGAATATCTTTGTTGATCTTGAAATATCTTGACCATAAAATATCTCTTCAATTATACTTTGTTAATTCTTTTCTTGAATGTTAACAAAGTTTTCTTTCATTGATTGTACTTACTCCATTTCAAATTGCTTGATTCTAATAATGCTTCAAGGTTTGAATTTTTAGCTTCAAAGTTTGATTTAACTTGTTTTAACTTGTTGAATATTTTCTTTTGATAAAGTTTTGACATAAAGAGCTAGAAAAGTAAAAGGCAAGAGTGTGAGATTATTTTATAAAAGCCATATTTTGAGCGTAACACAAGCGGAGTGAAAATTATTCGACGTAAACACGTGAGGGAGTGAGAGAGTATCGTTTAACTTACATATTTTTTTTAGTTTGTTTATTTCTTCTCTTTACTTGTTGATTATTCGAAATTTGGACCATACCATAAGTAATGAAAGAGGACACTCTAATTAAGTTAAGGTACCAATGATGTTCATGAGGATTATACATGATCAATTTAAGGCTCTAAACTTGCGTTTTGATAGAATGGAGTCCCCAACGACTAGCCATGCATGAAAAGGGAAATTACCAATGGTGAATGCACATGAGTAATCATTCGCGGATGACAATTACATAAGGGAAGAGTATTTGAAGCAAATCGAGAAGATGGAAACCTAAGCAACATCAAATTGATAATACCTCCTTTTCTAGTAAATTACCGGAGGAGATACGATGCGTAAGTCATTCGCACATGCGATGACATAAAGGTAATTATGCGAAAAAGATTTATTCCTAACCACTATTATCGAGACATGTGTAGAAGGTTACAAGGTTTGACGCAATGATTCAAATATGTTGTAACACCCAGTTTTACTCGATTTTGTAATTCCAATAAATAATGGTATTTTTGTAAATATGTCAAATTAAGTCTGTTTTACAAACGGAAAGTTTTATTGGGACCTAAATAATAAATTGGAATTTATGGTGAAATAAGGAAATTTGGAGAAAATGAATAGTTACTCAAATAACGAGATAAGTTGGAGAAACCAAACTAAGTTCAACCAAACAAGCAATTGGATGGAGGGGCAAATTAGGAAGTAAAAAGGGGGTAGTTGGGAGCACCAAGTGAGAGTGTGACAAGTGTCAAAACTTGTGGGAGAAGCTGGGCGAAGGCAACACCTTCCTTTTCCCTCCCTTACAAGAAACCATCATTCACTTTCACTCTTTCACTCCTTTAACTTTCACAGCCACGAAAATTCTCTCCACCCCTACGCTTCTTCACAATTCAACGGCTCCTCCAACTGATAAATTTCCTTCACGATTCATTCCTAAATCGCGACCCTAGGTAATGTTTTAATGTTCTGGATTGTTAGCCTTTGATTTTAGAGTTGTTATTCAAATAGGGTTTCGTTAGAAATTGTCGATGGAATTTAGAAATCGTTAGCTATTGGAATGTTGAATGATAATAAGGCATTTATGATTATGGAGGATAGTTAAGTGGAATTAATGTAGTCCGATTTGGGTTAGACTCGGTTCTAATGTCGTGTGTTATAAATTGTCTTAGGTGAACAAGCTCACGGATAGTGCTTGGTGTGCTGAGGACTTGAGGTAAGTTCTCGTTACTTACTATGGCCGAATGGCCTACACCATATGTCAAGCTTTGTCCCTCGAGTATTGTTGGTGAATGTTGGTGCTTTACCTTTTTAACTGCTTTGGTTGGGTAGTTTAGGGTTAATTACTTTATAGTCTGTGCTTGTGATGTTTTGATGGTATTTGTGAGGTTTTGATGGTATTCACGTTATATATGTTATATTATGCATATTGAACTATTCATGTATCATGGTTTCAAAACATCATGAAAATGAATTTACGCATGAGTTTCATGAAAAGAACATGCATGTAAAGGCAAGTAAAGTATCACAGTAAACAACCATGGCATGGGGTTATCGGGGATGAGGTTCAAACCTGACGTTCCGTGGTTAGCGGGTGTTCCTCCGTTCAGATGGTGTGGGCTGTCTAACCGCTTGACGTGCCCTATCCATCTGTCGAGCGTTTCCGATAACCATAGACTGACACGTACTGATATATGAAATGACATGGACGGTTTTATTAGCATTGAGCATACATGATCATGCATTGGCATTTACGTAGAATTTACTGAGATTTTTATCACATAGGTGTCTTTATGGTGTAGGTGATATAGAGCAAAGTGAGGAGGATTTTCCTCTCTCAGACAAGCCTGCAGCTTGAAGGAGGATGTTCGGGGAGTTGTTGGCGTAGTCGATGCACACATGACCCGTGGGAGCATAGGTTAAATGTTTTGGGTGATGATATTTTGATGAAATGTATAGAAACTCTTATTAGGATGCTTGGTATCTGGATAGGTTGAAAATTTATGTTTTGATGATATTTTTGATAGCTTCCGTTAGGTATGGATAGTTCATGAACATATATGTATATAATGTTCATTTTGATGTCTCTAGGAATGGAGAATGTTATTTTTATGTTTTTGAAAGTTCTGAGTGAATGGGGTGTAAGTACAGGGGGAAATGGTAAGAGTTTCGGTTGAGTGTTATGGATCCGTGAATGCTAGGTGAATAAGTCATCCGGCTGACGTCACCAGTGGATGTTGAGTGTTACTGTTCACCGGTGGATATTGAGTGTTATTGTCACGACCCTTAACCGTACCCTAACATTTTTTTTTATATATATACGTACTAACTCTAAATCTGACTCTCGTGCGGAAATAAAACTTTTAAAGTCAGAATTGAAAATTTATAACGGTGTATGAAAACTACTTTGAAATCTATTCAAAATAAACTTAAAACCAACAATTAATCAATTAAGAAATAAAAGAAAACAATTAAAATAAAACACATTTTTTTTTATAAATTCGGCCAAGAGGCAGAACAAGTGGCAATCAGTCGCCAGAAAACTGGCGATTGCTCCTCGCGAGCAATCGCCCTTCGGCGATTGCTTTCACCATGCCAATCGCCATCCTGGCGATCGTCAGTTGAGAAGGGGAGAATGATCGCCATGCCATTGCGATCATTCGCCATACTCTCTGGAATTTTCCAGAGAGCACAGCTCCCTTATTTCTTTCTTCTTTCCTTCATCCTTCCTCCCACGCTCTGCACGCCACTTTTAAACACAAAACACAAAACATACAACAACCTCATCTCCACTTCTCACCCATCCTTCACACCATCTTTACTTACAACTTACAATATACACTTCCAACATAATATTTACCAAAACACTCAAAACGACACTATTCACTTTTAAATACGAACAAATTTCATAAAAACGAACTGCGTGGTTCGTTTAAAAGTTTAACATTTCCTCCCTGTTTGAAAAACATCAAAAACACTACAAAATGCAATATGTTATCTGTTCAGTCACCAAACATCATAAAGCGTATCAAAATCTACGATAAATCTATATAATCCAAAATTAACCCAACCATCTCCGAAAAACTCTCAAAAACATCTAACCATGAGTCATCCTGCCTAGCCAAAACACGCCCCGCCGCCACGAGCTCCGCCCATCGACCATTTACACTTGGTCATCATAAGGAGGTTCCTCACCTTCGTTCTTGTCACCTACATCATACGATAAATACATTAAGCCTAATGCTTAGTAAAGAGTGCACTAAACATAACATTTACGTATGTGCATGACATTATTAAAAACATGTTCGTTTCGTTTTCTTTTTGTTAACATTAATTCATTGTCTACGTAGTAGACCATTTCCTTGCCCCGTGAGAACCATGACTTGCCCCGTGAGAACCATGACTTGCCCCGTGAGAACCATGTCTTACCCCGTGAGAACCATGACTTGCCCCGTGAGAACCATGTCTTATCCCGTGAGAACACATATATCATTAAGTCTTTAGCGTTCAATTCATCATAAAAACATGCTCGTAAATAGTTCGTATGCATAGTTAGGAAAAACATGATGCATGAGGAAAAACATTCGCATAGGGAAATCATTGAAGACAAATCCTTAAACATCTATAGCTCGTAGGCCGACGAACACTTAGTTAGAACCACACCCCCATCCTAGGATACCCGACTCAATAAAACCCTTACAACCAACAAATATAATCATTTAAGACAACAATCTCTAAATCGTTATGACGTAGGGCCTTAGGGGCCGGAAACCTAACACTCACTTACCTGGTGTCCTAGCTATGCCGAGCACCGTCCTTGAAGAGCTTGGATTTACCTAAGGCATTTCATAGCACGTCGTTAGTATTAACTCTAAATCATAAATTTCTAAGCTAAACGAAATCTCGAGCTAAGGTAAATTTCCCAAAAACTCTAATCTATTTCATTTGGGCATTTCATCGAGCATTTGGTGCTCACTAACTTCAAAACTCCATTAATGGTGCTTTACCAACCTCCAACAACCAAAACTTAACCTTAAACTTCAACCCACACCATTAATCTACTCTAACAACCTCAATAATCATTAATACACCATCAATGAACTTTAATATCGTTAAACTATCGATTTCTAACTAAAAACCAACAATTCTCACCAAACCCTAAATCGAAATAAACCCTAAAACCACAAATAAACTTGTCTAGAGTATAGAACTTACCTAGAAGGTTGATTTGGGGAAGAAACTTGAGGGAAAAACGCCAGAAATCGGGGGAGTCGCCGGCGTAGAGGATTGGCGACGGAGGAGAAGAAAGTCGCGAGGGAGAGGGAGGTAGTTCGCATGCACTGGAGGGGAAAAGTGAGAAAAGAGAGGGAGTTTTATGTTTTATTAAATTTTGACTTCTAAAATTACCTAAATGCCCTTAGTTCATTTCCTTAGCTCTAATTGTTATTTCTTCTATCAATTTGGTTCCTCCAAAATTATTTTATTTCGCCTAATATTCCTATTTATCGCTAGGGTTCTAACGAAACTTCCTGTTCGCTAAACGGACTTAATTTACTATTTCTATGAATTAAAACTCTATAGCACTTAAACAATAAAACCCGAAAACTATAGGCTCAAAACCCATAGTTAAAGTTTCTGGGCGTTACATCCTACCTTCCTTATTTAAAATTTTGTCCCCAAAATTACATACCTGAACAAATCTGGATATCTGTCCATCATGTCCTGTTGTCGCTCCCACGTTGCTTCCTCTATGTTTTGGTTTCTCCACAGTACCTTAACAAGAGGGATTGACTTATTACGCAGGACCTTAACCGAAGACTCCAAAATCTGTAGTCGGTTTCTCTTCATATGTCAAGGTTGGCCGTATCTCAAGATCAACTGGTTCTACCACGTGCGTAGGATCCCAGTATACACTTCCTCAACATCGACACGTGGAATACGTTATGTACGCCCTCCATAGACAACGGCAATTGAAGCCTGTACGCCGTAGCTCCAATCCTTTCCTGTAATCCAGAACGGTCCAACAAACCGTGGATTCAACTTCCCTCTCTTACCAAAACGAACCACGCCTTTGAATGGTGAAATCTTCAAAAACACTTCATCACCAATTACAAATTTCAATTCTCATCTTCTTTGATCAGCATAGCTCTTTTGGCGACTCTGTGCGGTCTCCATCCTCTGCCTGATCAAAGCAACCTTTTCAGACAATTGTTGTAAAATTTCAGGGCTGATCAACTTAGCTTCGCCCACTTCATCCCAATACAGCAGCTGACCTACACTTTTTGCCATAAAGCGCTTCGTACGGAGCCATACCAATCGTGGACTGATAACTGTTATTATAAGCAAATTCAACCAAATATAAATACCGGCTCCACAACTGCCTGAAACTCTAACACGCACACTCTCAGCATGTCTTCAAGTATCTGAATCGTCCTTTCAGACTGTCCGCTGGTCTGTGGGTGGAATGCCATGCTAAAAGTCAATTTGGTACCCATAGCGCCTTGTAAACTTTTCCAAAACCTCGAGGTAAACCTGGGATCCCGATCTGAAACAATCGACATAGGGACTCCGTGTAATCTAATAATCTCTTGGACATAAAGTTCTGCAAACTGATTCATAGTGTAAGTCATCTTTACAGGCAAGAAATGAGCCACTTTTGTCAAACTATCAACCACGACCCATATACTGTTGTGCCCTTTTATTGTCCTCGGTAATCCAACTACGAAGTCCATTGCGATTTGATCCCATTTCCACTCGGGAATCGACAACGGTTGTAACATCCCACCTAGCCTATGGTGTTCTGCCTTAACTTGTTGGCAGACAAGACAAGATTGTACATAACTGGCCACATCACGCTTCATATTCAGCCACCAATAATGCACTTTCAGATCTCGATACATCTTGGTGTTACCTGGATGCACTGAGAACAACAAAGAATGTGCCTCTGACATAACCAACTTCCTCAACTCCTCGTCCTTTGGAACGTACCAGCGGTCTCGAAACCTCAAAATGCCATCCGCCGAGTAATTGAATTCGGAAGGCACAATTGATAACTTTGATACAATAGCCACCTTTTCTTCCGTATCTAACTGTTGAGCCTCTTTTATTTTATCCAACAGAGTGGGCCGTATTGTCAAGTCAGCAAGTAGGGCCGAAAGTTCTGGAAATAATTCAAGTTCAAACCCCTGCATCTCCTTTCTCAATGAAGCTGACATACAGAGAGCAACTGACTCCTCTGTCCTAGGCATCCTACTCAAAGCATCTGCCACTGTATTTGCCTTTCCAGGATGATACTTGATTTCGAAGTCGTAGTCTTTCACAAATTCTAACCATCTCCTCTGCCTCATATTTAAATCTTTCTGTGTAAACAGGTATTTTAAACTCTTATGGTCCGAAAACACTTCACACTTCTGTCCGTAGAGGTAGTGTCTCCATATCTTTAATGCGAATACCACCGCTGCCAGTTCTAAATCGTACGTCGGGTAATTTTCCTCATAACTTTTCAATTGCCTAGAAGCATAGGCAATGACCTTTCCTTCCTGTATCAACACGCATCCCAATCCGACTTTGGACGCGTCACAATAAATACAGTACACCCCATTCTCCACTGGTAGAGTCAGTAAAGGTGTTGTGGTCAACCTTTGCTTTAAGGTCTGTGCTATGAAGGAATGGGTTGCCCCAGTGTCAATTAGAACATGAGCCGTGTTTCCAAAGACCAAAATAGTACCTGTAACAACTAAAGGCTGAGCAGCTTCCTCGTCTTCAATCAGAGAAAAGATCCGGGAGGGACCACCCAATGGTCGTTTACTCGGCTCTAGGCAATCAACGGCCTTGTGGCCCATCTTATCACATCGAAAACACTGTCCACTATGGAGTTTGCACTCTCTCTGATGGTTCTTTAAGCAAATAGGGCATAAAGGATCTTGCGATGCCCCTTGCGGACGTTTACCCTTATCTTGAAATCTAGGTGTCTCATTGGCTCGTTTGACACCACGTTGCGATTGTGGCTGCCAACCCTTGTTTTGTTGTTGCGGTCGCCCATCCCTAACAAACCTTCTCGACGCTTCTCTCTATCGCTGAAGCATCATCTCTATGTCATCAAGTCCGAGGGCCCTTTCAACTATCTTATGATACGGCACGTCTTCGTCATCCACCGTCATCACCCCTTTTTGAATTTCCAGCTTCAATCCTTGTACGAATTGGTGAATTTTGTCCTCCTCCTCGTAGATCATATATCCGGCTTATCGAGACAGCGACTCAAACCTTCACACATATTCAGCCACCGTCCCCGTTTGGCGCAATTGGGTGAACTCCACCTTCTTACTAGCCCGAAGAGTGCGATTGAAATATTTGTTGTAGAATACCGTTTTAAATCTTTCCCATCTCATAACCTCCACATCCGTAGTAGCTTTGATCGTGTCCCACCAGAACAAAGCGTCTTTCTCCAAACTGAATACTGCAAACATCACCTTATCAGCTTCCTCTACTTTTTCATAGGCAAACATACTTTCAATCTTACGAATCCACTGTTCGGCACTCGTAGGATCGGAAGACTGTCCGTCGAAGGCCGGAGGCCCAAAGCGTCTAAATCTCTGTCCACCTTCGTCCCGTAAAGAATTCCCTTGTCCATTTCCATTACCATTTCCCTCTCGGTTCAGTAAAATCCCAATCTGATCCGACTGTTGTTGCAATATATCCATGAATTGATCCATGGGATTCCCTGGCGGTGGTCTAGGTGCTCGCGGCATATTTTGTTCCTAAACACATTAGACAATACGAAGCAATAAATATCTAGGAATCGTACTTAAACTTAAACACTTACAGTAGATGGAGAGTTCCCGTACGGCGGTGTGTTTGGCAGGCATACCACAAAATCGCTTTTAAAACTCCGTCTCTCTGATACCATAACTGTCACGACCCTTAACCGTACCCTAACATTTTTTTTATATATACGTACTAACTCTAAATTTGACTCTCGTGCGGAAATAAAACTTTTAAAGTCGGAATTGAAAATTTATAACGGTGTATGAAAACTACTTTGAAATCTATTCCAAATAAACTTAAAACCAACAATTAATCAATTAAGAAATAAAAGAAAACAATTAAAATAAAACACATTTTTTTTTTATAAATTCGGCCAAGAGGCAGAACAAGTGGCGATCAATCGCCAGAAAACTGGCGATTGATCGCCCTTCGGCGATTGCTTTCACCATGGCAATCGCCAGGAAGGGCGAATGATCGCCATGCCATGGCGATCATTCGCCATACTCTCTGGAATTTTCCAGAGAGCACAACTCCCTTATTTCTTTCTTCTTTCCTTCATCCTTCCTCCCACGCTCTGCACGCCACTTTTAAACACAAAAGACAAAACATACAACAACCTCATCTCCACTTCTCATCCATCCTTCACATTATCTTTACTTACAACTTACAATATACACTTCCAACATAATATTTACCCAAACACTCAAAACGACACTATTCACTTTTAAATACAAACAAATTTCGTAGAAACGAACCGCGTGGTTCCGTTTAAAAGTTTAACATTTTCTCCCTGTTTGAAAAACATCAAAAACACTACAAAATGCAATATGTTATCTGTTCAGTCACCAAACATCCTAAAACGTATCAAAATCTACGATAAATCTATCTAATCCATAATTAACCCAACCATCTCCGAAAAACTCTCAAAAACATCTAACCATGAGTCATCCTGCCTAGCCAAAACACGCCCCGCCGCCACGAGCTCCGCCAATCGACCATCTACACTTGGTCATCATAAGGAGGTTCCTCACCTTCGTTCTCGTCACCTACATCATACGATAAATACATTAAGCCTAATGCTTAGTAAAGAGTGCACTAAACATAACATTTACGTATATGCATGACATTATTAAAAACATGTTCATTTCGTTTTCTTTTTGTTAACATTAACTCATTGTCTACGTAGTAGACCATTTCCTTGCCCCGTGAGAAACATGACTTGCTCCGTTAGAACCATGTCTTACCCCGTGAGAACCATGACTTGCCCCGTGAGAACCATGTCTTACCCCGTGAGAACACATATATCATTAAGTCTTTAGCGTTCAATTCATCATAAAAACATGCTCGTAAATAGTTCGTATGCACAGTTAGGAAAAACACGATGCATGAGGACAAACATTCGCATAGGGAAATCATTGAAGACAAATCCTTAAACATCTATAGCCCGTAGGCCGACGAACACTTAGTTAGAACCACACCCCCATCCTAGGATACCCGACTCACTAAAACCCTTACAACCAACAAATATCATCATTTAAGACAACAATCTCTAAGTCGTTATGACGTAGGGCCTTAGGGGTCGGAAACCTAACACTCACTTACCTGGTGTCCTAGCCATGCCGAGCACCGTCCTTGAAGAGCTCTGATTTACCTAAGGCATTTCATAGCACGTCGTTAGTATTAACTCTAAATCATAAATTTTGAACCTAAACGAAATCTCGAGCTAAGGTAAATTTCCCAAAAACTCTAATCTATTTCATTTGGGCATTTCATCGAGCACTTGGTGCTCACTAACTTCAAAACTCCATTAATGGTGTTTTACCAACCTCCAACAACCAAAACTTAACCTTAAACTTCAACCCACACCATTAATCTACTCCAACAACCTCAATAATCATTAATACACCATCAATGAACATTAATATCGTTAAACTATCGATTTCTAACTAAAAACCAACAATTCTGACCAAACTCTAAATCGAAATAAACCCTAAAACCACAAATAAACTTGTCTAGAGTATAGAACTTACCTAGAGGGTTGATTTTGGGAAGAAACTTGAGGGAAAAATGCTGAAAATCGGGGGAGTCGCCGGCGTAGAGGACTAGCGATGGAGGAGAAGAAAGTCGCGAGGGAGAGGGAGGGAGTTCGCGTGCACTGGAGGGGAAAAGTGAGAAAAGAGAGGGAGTTTTATGTTTTATTAAATTTTGACTTCCAAAATTACCTAAATGCCCTTAGTTCATTTCCTTAGCTCTAATTGTTATTTCTTCTATCAATTTGGTTCCTCCAAAATTATTTTATTTCACCAAATATTCCTATTTGTCGCTAGGGTTCTAACGAAACTTCCCGTTCGCTAAACGGACTTAATTTACTATTTCTATGAATTAACACTCTATAGCACTTAAACAATAAAACCCGAAAACTATAGGCTCAAAACCCATAGTTAAAGTTTCTGGGCGTTACAGTTATGGATCGGTGGATGCTGGGTGAATAAGTCATCCGGCTGACGTCACCGGTGGATGTTGAGTGTTACTGTTCACCGGTGTATGTTGAGTGTTATGGATTAGTGGATACTGGATGCATGAGTCATCCGGCTGACGTCATCAGTAGATGTAAGAAATAGATTCTGTCGTTTTGTGATCGGCAGAAGTTTATATAAGTGTTTGGTCAAAGTCAACCGACAGATGTGTTTGGTTACTTTTGAGCGGTGGATGTGACTTGCCAGAAGCGAGCGGTGGATGTGGATTGGCAGAAGTGAGCGGTCGATGTGAACAGGGAAAATTTTTGGCTTGGGCCCTTTTTGCCCTCTGTTCTACTTGACTGATTCTTCTTTTATTGTTTTAACTGTTTTATTTAAATGTTTTCTTTAGTTTTATTTACTTTAAATACGTTTTATTAAAGACTTTTCAAATGGTTTCCACTTTAACAATAAGCTTAAAGTTTATAGGGATAAAAAATATATATATAATACGGGGAAGTTAAGGGTACAGTGTTAGGGTCGTTACAGTTATGGTATCAGAGCTCCCGGGTTTTAAAAACGGTTCTGTAGACTGCTCGACTGCGCAAGCCACCACACGGACATGCTTCTTCAACTGTAAGTACGTTATATGCTTTCTTTGTTTTGATTTCTTAGAATTGTTTTCTTTAATTGTTATAGGTTAGTAAAATGGTGCGAAAAGGAAATGATAGAGACTTGAGAGACAACACCATAGACCAACTCAAGGAAATTATTGCCCAACAGTCTCAAAACCTTCCCCAGCAGTCCCAACACTTAGAACGACAAGCTCAACATATGGAAAGACAGTCCCAACAGCTCAATACGCTGATTAACAGAGAGGGCAATAGAGCTCAGCAGGTGGCAACTCCTAGTAATCGGGGAATGGAGAGGTTTCAGAAATTACAACCCCCTGTGTTCAACGGACCATCGTCAGATCCCTCTTTAGCTGAGGAGTGGATTCGAACTATGGAGGATATGCTGGCATACGCGAGCATAGGGGACGGGGAGAAAGTCGCGTTCGTTGCCTATCACTTGGCACTAGATGCCCGTTTCTGGTGGGATACGATCAAGGCGACCACAAATGTGACCGCGATGAGCTGGGAGCGGTTTAAAACCATATTTTATGACAAATATTTTAGTCATGCAGTACGGGAGGCAAAAATGATGGAGTTCATGCAATTGAGACAGGCTGGCTCAGTTGCCGAGTACGTCAGAAGGTTTGAGGCCCTATCCTGGTTCGCACCATGCCAGGTCAGTGTTGATGAGGACAAGGTGCGTCGATTTATGCAAGGGATAAGCCAGGGGATCAGAAGAAGTGTCATTATATCAGGGGTGCGAAACGTGCCCTATGATGAGATTGTGGCGAGAGCACTAGACATCGAGCCCGCCGAACAGACTTTTGACAAACCGAGGGAGCCAGTTAGAGGGTTCTTTTGGGAGATACAGCCACGGCCTCAGAACAAAGGCTGGCAACCAAGGGGACAGCCACAACAACAACAGAGGGGTGCAGAGAGGCCCTATGATGGAAAAGGTGACCAAGGCAAGGGGAAGCAAGTCCAAGGGGCTACTCAAAAGCCTATTTGTCCTAAATGCAAGAAGGAACATTACGGCCCTTGTCGATTGGGCACGAACAGTTGTTACAGATGTGGAGAGGTAGGCCATTTTGCTTAGAACTGTCCAAAGTGGCTACCGATCAAAGAAGGGTGGCCCCGAGAATATTTGCGTTTATCGAGCCCGGCGATGTTGACGATGAGGCCCAGCCCTCAGTTATGACAGGTACTATTCTGGTCATGGGAGTAGCCGTGTTTTCATTAATAGACACGGGTGCTACACACTCGTTTATTTCCACTGCATGCGTAGCTAGACTGAAGATAGTGCTTGAGTTAGCAGACTACGAGTATAGAGAGCAATACCCTTTATGCTCGATTGATAGTTATGGGCATAGAGCGGTATGATCTTATCTTGGGAATGGATTGGCTATCTCGCCATTTCGCTACCATTGACTGCCGATCGGGGGTGGTGACTTTTCGGCCCCAGGGTAAAAAGGAGTTTGCCTATCAGGCAATGAAAAGATTGAGCAATCTACCAACCTCCTATTCCATGAAGGTTAGTGAACAGTTTAAAAGTGAATGCTCGGTTTTTATGGTCACTGTGGTTGACACTCAGTTACTTAATGGGGTAACACCAGGTGACATCCCGGTGTCAGAGAGTTCGTGGAGATTTTTCGCGACGATCTTCTCAGATTACAACTTGATAGAGAGATCAAGTTCGTTATTGATGTTTATCCAGGCTCAGGGCCTGTATCAAAGAATCCATACAGACTAGCACCTGCTAAATTAAAGGAGCTGAAGTCTCAGTTGGAAGAGTTATTAGACAAGGGATTAATTCGACCCAGTTTCTCTCCTTGGGGTGCGCCAGTTTTGTTTGTAAAAAAGAATGACAGAACTCTCCGAATGTGCGTCGATTATAGAGAGTTGAATAAGTTAACGATGAAGAATAAGTATCCACTGCCCCGGATTGACGACCTGTTTGATCAACTGCAGGGTGCCCGAGTGTTTTCAAGGATTGACCTACACTCGGGTTATTATCAGTTGAAGGTCCAGAGAAAGGATGTTCAGAAAACGGCCTTCCAAACAAGGTATGGACATTACGAATTTCTTGTGATGTCTTTTGGACTTACGAATGCTCCTACAGCGTTTATGGACTTGATGAACCGTGTGTTTAAGGAGTATTTAGACAAGTTTGTCGTCGTCTTCATTGATGACATCTTGATCTATTCAAATACAAAAGAAGAGCACGAGGAGCATTTGCGAATTGTTCTGAAAATTCTGTGTCAACATCAATTGTATCTGAAGTTCTCTAAGTGCGAGTTTTGGCTTGATCGGATTAGTTTTCTTGGCCATATCATATCTCATGAGGGAATTTCGGTAGATCCGACAATGATTGAAGTTGTCAGAGATTTGCCACAGCCTAAAAATCTGCGAGAGGTACGAGGATTTCTCAGCTTGGCTGGATATTATAGGAAGTTCATTGAGGGGTTTTCAAATATGGCAGTCCCTCTATCCCGGTTGACGAGGAAAAATGAGAAGTTTGTATGGTCGATCACATGTGAAAAGTGTAACACCCCTAATACTGTACCCATTTACCCGTATAAATTTTTCATTTTATTTTACACTTTAAGCGGAAACTGAACCGAAATCGAAATCAGAAATTAAATCTAACTTCGAAGCTTTTAAAACAAACTTAAAAACAATTAAAATAAACTATGTAAAATAATTAAAATTATTTAAAACAGTACAGAGGGGCAAAACTGGAAAAACAGAGAGGAACGAAAGCAGCGACTGATCGTTGTAGGCGCTGCACATTGCAGCGCCCGATTGCTGCAATCGCTGCAGTGTGCAGCGCCCATTTTCCCCCTCTCCCTCGATCTTCTACCTCGTTTCCCTAATGTTTTACAAGTACTCTCTGGAAATTCCAGAGAGCAAAACATCACTCTACATTTAAGCATTTTCCAATTCCATCACTATCAATTTATCATTTAAACTCAACTAAACGTGTTCTAAACTCAATTAACTTACAGCAGACTTTGCGAAGTCCAACTGCGTGGATAGCTCTAAAAACCGAGCCTATCCGTAACAACCTAAAAACATTTCAAAACATTTTCATAACATTTAACTAACGGATTAAACCAAAACAATTCAATATACAGTTTATAAAACAGATTTCCAAAACGTTTAAGTCATCAAATATAGCCTATCCACTACTTAATCCAAACAACCTAAAATGTCTATACAAATCAACCTAGACATTCTAATAGTTCCCAAAATGCGTACACATCCCCACGGGTCAAAAACGCGCCGACTGCCCAGCGCACTACCACGGGCCATCATCCATCAACTGCCTCAGACATCAGAAGGAGGAACGTCGTCCTCACCTGGATCTATGTCACCTAGAACGTCACCTACACCATACAGACATCTATGAGATAATGAAATCTCAGTAAGCTTCGTAAATGCAGATGCATGCGTGCGTATGCCATTCAGAAAACATGCAGATTCATATTCAGATACAGATTCATTACGTCGCAGACAGACAGATTGTCGCCGAGATCGCAACCCACTAACCGGAGAGAGCCCATCCTGCGGTCGGACTACTCTTTCCAGCTAGAGGAGGGGGGTACACGCTTGCAACACGCACAGCCGTGCCTGAGCCCCACCTCGCATAACCAGATACAGACAGATTACGTTCATTCATTACAGAGGTTCATTTTCTTTTCTTAAAACACGTACGAAAATTCATTTTCATGACATTTGAAATACGTGATGCATGAACAGATATGAGCATAATATAAACATACAACAAACAGGCACATGTATACCATCAAGACTGTAAATGAAATAACCTACAAAACGTTTAAACCTAACTACCCAACCAAAGCAATTAAAACAAACGATCCTTTGACATCCTCGACGCGACATCGAAATACGGTGTAGGCCAATCGGCCAGAGTAAGTCACGAGAACTTACCTTGTGTCCAAAGCAGCTCAGCTCCGTCCACGAGCGTTGTGCACCTAGGGCAATTCACAACAATTACCATTTAAAAATGAGTTTGAACCGATAATGTCCAAATTAATGAAATCCTTAACTAAGGAAATTCTTCTAAAGCTATAACTTAATTAATCGAGGCATTTGAACAACCTATTCGCGCTCGATTCTACGAAACATCCAATAACGAGCTTTTTCCAAAAACCCAAAATTCATTAAATTTAACATTTCTCACAATTCGGTTAAATTCGTCCAATAACGTTCAATATATCCTTTATATCCTTAAACACGATAAATCTATTAATTACGAACCGTAAATCGACATTTTAAATCGAAACCTAAACGAAACCCTAAATGTTTATACTTCGTAAAACTCGAAATAAACGCTCTAAGAACGTAGATTCATACCTAGGGTTGCGAGAGGAGGAGAAATCGCGAAGAAAGCGAAACGAACGGAGGCCGGAACAGAGGTTGGCGCCGAAGATTGTCGGCTGCCAGAGAGCTTTGCTCTCTGGAACTTGGCGCGGGCAGAGGAGAAAAGAAGAGAAGTGAGGAGAGAAGAGAAATTAGGTTAGTTTATAATATTGGTTTGGAGAATTACTAAAATGCCCTTCTTTGATTTTTATATTGATTTCGTCTTTCGGTTCGTTAATCGGCCAACTGTTCGGTCTCTCCAATTTTCCTTACTTCACCAATAGGTTCAACTTCTTATTTGAGATTTAACAAAACTGTCTGTTCGCAATTTGGACCTCGTTTAGTATTTTTACTAAAACGTCTTTTATTTTACGAGAATCTTCGTTACTCGGAATATAGCGTTATTATTCCAAAAATTCTCGTAAATTCATTAAAGTTCCTATTAATCATTAGGATCGTAATGACGCTTTCTTTTCGTAAAACGGACCTGATTTGACATATTTACCAAAAATGCCATCATATAATAAAATATTAATATAATATAATAAATCCAAAGTCCGTACAAGCCGGGTATTACAAAAAGAGTTTGTGGAGCTGAAACAGAGATTGACTACGGCTCTAGTTCTGACACTGCCAGTTGAGGGTGATAAGTTCAGTATTTACTGCGACGCCTCAAGAATCGGACTGGGGTGTGTATTGATGCAGGAAGGCAGAGTCGTCGCTTATGCTTCTCGGCAGTAGAGCCGTGTGAGCAAAACTATCTAACACACGACCTTGAGCTTGCAGCGGTTGTCTTTGCTTTGAAAATTTGGAGACGTATGAGCAAAACTATCTAACACACGACCTTGAGCTTGCAGTGGTTGTCTTTGCTTTGAAAATTTGGAGACACTATCTGTATGGGTAGCAGTGTGAGGTGTTCTCCGATCACAGAAGC
Organism: Begonia masoniana; assembly: GCA_022432975.1. Taxonomy (NCBI): domain Eukaryota; kingdom Viridiplantae; phylum Streptophyta; class Magnoliopsida; order Cucurbitales; family Begoniaceae; genus Begonia; species Begonia masoniana. The sequence continues at coordinate 59,495,530 of CM039502.1, read as the reverse complement.
TTAAAGTATTTGTTTACACAGAAAGAACTTAATAAGCGACAGCGAAGGTGGTTGGAGTTCGTTAAAGATTATGACTTCGAAATTAAATATCACCCAGAGAAGGCGAATAAAGTCACTGATGCCTTGAGCAGAATGCTTACTGTGAATCAATCTTCGCTGGCAGCAATGTCGATGACGTTGAGGTCTGAGATTGAGAAGTTTGATGTGGAGATTGTGACAGAGTTTGCCAGCATGCTCACCAACATTTCTCTTAGGCCGACAATTTTGGACAGAATACGAGAAGCTCAACAGGATGATTTGGAGTGTAAAAGGTATCGAATGAGCATGACATCTGAAGGTTCGTCTGATTTCAACCTGACAGATGAAGGAGTATTGAAATTTAGGCACAGGTGGTGCGTGCCTAGCGATGATGAGCTGAAAAGAGAGATCTTAACCGAGGCACACTCCTCGGCATACTCAGTGCATCCGGGGAGCACCAAAATGTATAGAGACTTGAGACAACATTTCTGGTGGCCGAACATGAAGAGAGAGATTGCCAGGTACGTGGAAACCTGCCTAGTTTGCCAACGGGTTAAGGCGGAAAACCAAAGGCCAGTCGGAACCTTACAACCACTGCCGATTTTGGAGTGGAAATTGAAACAAATCTCTATGGACTTCATTGTTGGGCTTCCGAGAACGACGAAGGGGCATGATGGTATCTGAGTGATTGTGGACCGTTTGACAAAGACGGCCCACTTTCTCCCAGTGAAGATGACTTATTCTATGGATTAATTAACTGAGCTGTATGTGCAAGAGATCGTCAGATTACACGGAGTGCCCATCTCTATTGTTTCTTATAGAGATGCCAGATTTACTTTGAAATTCTGGAAGAGTTTGCATAAGGCCATGGGAACTCAGTTGAATTTTAGCACGGCGTTTCATTCTCAGACTGACGGACAGATAGAAAGAACAAATCAGATTCTTGAGGATATGCTTAGAGCTTGCGTGCTAGAGTTTCAGGGCTCGTGGAGCCAATATTTACCATTGATTGAGTTCTCGTACAACAACAGCTTCCAGGCTACGATTGTCATGGCTCCGTACGAGGCATTGTATGATCAAAAATGCAGATCTCCGCTATACTGGGACGAGGCTGGCAAAACTAGTATAATCGGCCCAGATATTTTGCAGCAAACAGCGGAGAAGATCGCTATTATTAGACAACGTATAGAGATAGTACAGAGCCGCTAAAAGAGTTATGCTGACACTAGACAGAGGGAATTGCAGTTCAGTGAGGGTGATGAAGTATACTTAAAGATTTCTCCGTTTAAGGGCATTATGCGGTTCGGAAGGAGAGGCAAGTTGAACCCTCGTTTTGTAGGGCCCTTTCCTATTTTGAAGAGGATCGGGACTATGGCGTAAAGGTTACAGCTCCCGACATCTATGGAAGGTATTCATGATGTATTTCACGTGTCCATGCTCAGAAAATGCGTGCATGATCCATCACACGTCATAGAGACAAGGGAGATCGAGGTGCAACCAACACTGACCTATGTGGAGAGGCCAGTACAGATTCTAGAGACCTCTATAAAGGTGTTGCGTAATAAGAAAATCCCTCTAGTAAAGGTTTTGTGGAGGAATCATGATGTTGAGGAGGCTACTTGGGAGAGGCAGCAGGAAATGATGTTGAAGTATCCTGAACTGTTTGTATAGTCAAATTTTGAGGACAAAATTTAAATTAAGGTGGATGGAATGTAACACCCGATTTTATGGAATTTTATAATTCCAATAAATAATACTTTTTGTAAATATATCAAATTAAGTCCGTTTTGCGAACGGACAGTTTTATTGGGACCTCAATAATAAATTAAAATTTATGGTGAAATAAGGAAATTTGGAGAAAACGAATAGTTAGTCAAATAACGAGATAAGTTGGAGAAACCAAACTAAGTTCAACCAAACAAGCAATTGGATGGAGGGGCAAATTAGGAAGTAAAAAGGGGGTAGTTGGGAACACCAAGTGAGAGTGTGACAAGTGTCAAAACTTGTGGGAGAAGTTGGGCGAAGGCAACACCTTCCTTTTCCCTCCCTTATGAGAAACCACATTCACTTTCACTCTTCACTCCTTTAACTTTCACAGCCACGAAAATTCTCTCCACCCCTACGCTTCTTCACAATTCAACGGCTCCTCCAACTGATCAATTTCCTTCACGATTCATTCCTAAATCACGACCCTAGGTAAGGTTTTAATGTTCTTGATTGTTAGCCTTAGATTTTAGAGTTGTTATTCAAATAGGGTTTCGTTAGAAATTGTCGATGGAGGTTAGAAATAGTTAGCTATTGGAATGTTGAATGATAATAAGGCATTTATGATTATGGAGGATAGTTAAGTGGAATTAATGTAGTCTGATTTGGGTTAGACTTGGTTCTAATGCCGTGTGTTATAAATTGTCTTAGGTGAACAAGCTCACGGATAATCCTTGGTGTGCTGAGGACTTGAGGTAAGTTCTCGTGACTTACTATGGCCGAATGGCCTACACCATATGTCAAGCTTTGTCCCTCGAGGATTGTTGGTGAATGTTGGTGCTTTACCTGTTTAACTGCTTTGGTTGGGTAGTTTAGGGTTAATTACTTTATAGTCTGTGCTTGTGATGTTTTGATGGTATTTGTGAGGTTTTGATGGTATTCACATTATATATGTTATATTGTGCATATTGAACTGTTCATGCATCATGGTTTCAAAACGTCATGAAAATGAATTTATGCATGGGTTTCATGAAAAGAACATGCATGTAAAGGCAAGTAAAGTATCACAGTAAACAACCATGGCATGGGGTTATCGGGGATGAGAATCAGACCTTGCGTTCCGTGGTGAGAGGATTTTCCTCCCTTCAGATGGTGTGGGCTGTCTAACCGCTTGACGTGCCATATCCATCTGTCGAGCGTTTCCGATAACCATAGACTGACACGTACCGATATATGAAATGACATGGACGGTTTTCTTAGCATTGAGCATACATGATCATGCATTGGCATTTACGTAGAATTTACTGAGATTTTTATCTCGTAGGTGTCTTTATGGTGTAGGTGATATAGAACAAGATGAGGAGGATTTTCCTCTCTCAGACGAGCCTGCATCTTGAAGGAGGATGTTCGGGGAGTGGTTGGCGTAGTCGATACACACATGACCCGTGGAAGCATAGGTTAAATGTTTTGGGTGATAATATTTTGATGAAATGTATAGAAACTCTTATTAGGATGCTTGGTATTTGGATAGGTTGAAAATTTATGTTTTGATGATATTTTTGATAGCTTCCGCTAGGTATGGATAGTTCGTGAACATATATGTATATAATGTTCATTTTGATGTCTCTGGAAATGGAGAATGTTATTTTTAATGTTTTTGGAAGTTCTGAGTGAATGGGGTGTAAGTACAGTGGGAAATGGTATGAGTTAAGGTTGAGTGTTATGGATCGGTGGATACTGGGTGAATAAGTCATCCGGCTGACGTCACCGATGGATGTTGAGTGTTACTGTTCACCGGTGGATGTTGAGTGTTATAGATCGGTGGATGCTGGGTGAACAAGTCATTCGGCTGACGTCACTGGTGGATGTTGAGTGTTACTGTTCACCGGTGGATGTTGAGTGTTATAGATCTGTGGATGCTGGATGAATAAGTCATCCGGTTGACGTCACTGGTGGATGTTGAGTCTTACTGTTCACCGGCGTATGTTGAGTATTATGGATCGGTGGGTGCTGGATGTATGAGTCATCTGGCTGACGTCATTAGTAGATGTTGAGTAGTAGATGTAATAAATAGATTCTGTCGTTTTTTGATCGGCAAAAGTTTATATAAGTGTTTGGTCAAAGTCAACCGGCAGATGTGTTCGATTACTATTGAGCAGTGGATGTGGCTTGGCAGAAGCGAGCGGTGGATGTGGCTTGGTAGAAGTGAGCGGTCGATGTGAACAGGGAAAATTTTTGGCTTGGGCTTTTTTTGCCCTCTGTTCTGCTTGACCGATTCTTCTTTTATTGTTTTAATTGTTTTATTTAAATGTTTTCTTTAGTTTTCTTTACTTTAAATACGTTTTATTAAAAGATTTTCAAATGGTTTCCACTTTAACAATAAACTTAAAGTTGATAGGGATAAAAAAAATATATAATACGGGGAAGTTAAGGGTACAGTGTTAGGGTCGTTACATATGTGGAGGAATATTACAAAGAAATGGAAGTGCCAATGATAAGGGCTAATGTGGAGGAGGATGTCGAAGCCACAATAGCACGATTTATTGGAGGGTTAAACTAAGACATTCCAGATATAGTTGATTTATTACACTATGTGGATACGAACCAAGGTGGGTAAAAAATTAAAACTACAATCAAAGATTTTCCAAGCACGAAAAAAGATTATTGAAGGAAGATGATGTCTTTGAAAGTGTAAAAGAAGACTTTTTAATTATGAACCAAAATCAAGGACCATGAACCATTTCAAGGTATTGAAGGAAGCCATGAAGAAAAGATTGCCAAAAAAAGATCAAAATGCATGGAAATGCTTGAAAATTACACGTCAACGCGCGAGGTAGGCGACAACATGTGTGGGGCACGAGCAGGTTCACGGTAGCATGCAATAGCAACTCAAGTGAAGCGTGCGTGCCACATGGTCAGAACAGCCATCCGATGACACCCCAATGGCCTGCAAAAAGGTGCATTCCACCAAATAAACCAATTAGAACTCTCGGTGCTCGGCTAAGTTTAAAATACCTTAAAATAGTCCAAAAGTTCTAAAGGCAAATATAATCAAAATCACTTGAAAATTTAAGTGCAGCTTATATTAAGAGTGAAATGAAAATGCTTTAAATTTTCATATCAAAATAAGTTATGGAAGTGAAGTTATGCAAGAAAACCTGAGGTTGGCCAATGAGCAATATTTTGAAGCTCTCGGCTTGCTCTTCTTTCTAAGAAAGAAAATGCAACCTTTGGGAAACGGTTTTGGCCACCTTCTTCTGGTTTCCAACTCTTGAAAGAGTGGAAAGAAGGATGGAAATAAGAACCTTCAAGCAACCTTGAGCTCGGAGGTAATGGATGCACACTCTTTTAGGGTGAGCACACACCAAGGCTTACCTTCGGTATTCAAACCGCCTTGGTTTCTCTAAAGAAAACAACCATTATTTCATTCAACAAAAACCTTTTACAATCACCAATAACCATGCTTATATAAACCTAAGGATGGTTGGAGGATTTGGTTGCAAAGGAAGGCTCAAAGAGCCATTGGAGGCTCGGTCACTCACTTAGCTTCATTCCTCACTTGGATGGTCGAGATGAAGTGTTCAATTTGATCCAATGGCTAAGTGTTGCCATGTCATCGATCCAAGGCTTTATCCAAGAAAGGAAACTCCAACATAGCATCTTCAAAGGGCAGAAAATCGATCTTCCAAAAGGGGTAATGGTCCCCACTCCAAATTGGAGACCAAAGGGGGCGATTTGCTTTAAGTCGCGCGGTCCTTAAATGCAAGCCACACATTTGTATTTTGAACCAACTCCAAACCATCTTCTAACCTACCATACATCTAATCCTAATGCCAAATGATGCATGCAATTAATAAGATTACATAAAAAGGCAATGTTTGCCAACAAAATACAAAGAAAACATAAAACTAGTTACAAAGTAGTTTTAGGGAAGACAAATTCCCTCTTCATGATCTTCCAACCTTGATTCTCATGTGAGCACATGCAAGGGTTGCTCTATGTCTTTTGTACTAAGCTCAAAATCGAAGTCTTCAAAAAGATCATCGAAATTATCATTACCTGCAGAAGAGTTAAACTTGTTAGTAAATAGGTTAGATAAAGCTTGAGCCTTTATTTAGGATCGAGTAATGGCCCTCTGAAGCATATCATCCGAGCACCAACTTTCCAAATTTCAATTTTTTTTCAACGTTTTGATGTTTTTAGGTTTCCGTATTTTATATTTTGACATTTATTCGGGTTTACTATATTTTTAGAGATATTTTGGGTTATTTACTACTCTATTTAGGAAATGTTTATATTCTATTTAAACACGATACTTGTAACCTTTGAATACAATTATGATGAATGATATTTGATTAAAACTTATGGTTTTTCAGTGATTCTTCTTTCGAGAAATTTTTCTTTGGTTCTTTGTGAAAAATTAGGTCTTCTTCAAATCAAAGCTTGATGGATTACTTGATACCTTTGGTTCTTACCAACAAATTTGGTTTGGATCCAGTTACTCTTACTTGATAACTTTAGTTCCATCCGCAAGATTCAATCGGGGTCAAATTTCTCATACTTTATTCAAAAATGTTAATGGGTTTCTATTTCACATTTTTCAAGGGTCTTAAGTTTGATATATCTACGGTTCTCATCAAGTTCGGAAGCCATTAAAAATGTTAATATGAAGATTTAATATACCATGGAAACCAGGTGTCATAAGTACAATCAGGCTTTAAGAGATTTGTTTTCGTTTGCAAACTTCATCGCCTGTAGCTCATTGAATGTAATTTGTTAATTATAAACACACATAATAAGCTCTCTTTTTTGTACATCAATAATTGTCTTACATGTGGCTAAAAAGGGTAGGTCAAAAATGATAGGAATATCATAATCGTTTCCATAATTTGATACAATAAAATCAATAATCGAGGGTAGCTCTAGTTTGCCCACTAAGCCTATTATAGAACGTCTCCAATTGCATCTATGTAGGCATTTCATGTTGTGTACATTTTCTTACCACCTCCTTGATGTACAACTGAATTCAAATATTGCATTTGGTGCGGAAAAATTGGTTTGGTAGATTCTCGGGAAACTTCAACGATAATGAAAATAGATCAAATATTCACGCGATTCATGGACAAAACCAAGGGATATAAGTGTAAAAGAAACCCTCAAAGTTTTATGATCAAATTTGTTAGAACAGGAGATATGATCATAAAAATATAAGATGGGGTCAAAAATCACCTAAATTACAACCTCCAAACACCTTCCTTCAACTAAAAGGAGCACTCCAACTTGATAATTCATGAGTTTTTATAACCTTGCTAGGAATTCACCTCTTAAGTAAGGAGATGAGAAGAATGCAATAAGGGAAAGGCAGCTCGAAAAACTCTCACAAAGATCAAGCAATCCAAAAACACAATTAATCAGATCATCAAGATTCCGATTAGAATGAATCTCTTGAGAAATAACAATTAGTTGTGGTTAATCTGATTTTCATTCATCAAAAACTGCTACTGTGACGACCCTAACACTGTACCCTTATTTTCCTGTATTATTTTTTTTATCCTTATAACTTTAAGTTTATCGTTTAAGCGGAAAAACATTTAAAAATCTTTTGATAAATAGTATTTAAAGTAAAGAAAACTAAGAAAAACAAATTAAATTAAAACATAAAACAGAGAAGAAAATCATTGGAGGGCAAAATCAACATGGGTTGCAAATAAAAGGGACGATCGATCGGCAACACCAAAATAAGGGGGGCGATCGATCGCCCCCACATTAGGCGATCGATCGCCCCACGATTGATCGCCACACTCTCTGGAATTTCCAGAGAGTGGCGATCACCTCCTTAGGCGATCGATCGGCAGTCTCTCTGGAATCCATTTTTTTCCAGGGAGCTCGCCTCTTATCTCTCCTTTCTTTCCTCTCCTTCCCTACACCATTTTCTTACCACACATGCACACTAACACTTCAACATAAACCACCAATTAAACGACCAAAAACGTATCTTTGAACGCGTTTAAAAACATAGTAACTTTCGTAAAAATAAACTGCGTGGATCAGTTTAAAAACTAAACAATCCCCCCTTATTTAAAAAAAAAACTTGAAGCAATTTTATACATCCAATAAAAGACTTTCCAAAAACAGTTCATAAAATAGGTTTCCAAACATCAAAACATAACCTATCCACTATCTAGAACCAAACATCCTAAAATGGTTTAACTATACGGTTAACCTATCCTTTTATCAAACTATCGTGTCCCCAAAATACTTACAAATAGTCCCAGAGGTCAAAATCGTACCGACTGCACCAGCACACTCCCACGGGCCATCATTCATCAACTGATCATTCCTCGGGTGGAGGGATCTCGTCCTCACCTGTATCAAGATCACCTACACCAGACAGACAACTATGAACTAAAGGCTCAGCAAGTTTCGTAAATGCAAATGCATACTGCGCATATGAGTTTCGTAAACCCTACAGACATTTTAATCATTTAGAGGCATAGCATAACGTCACTGGAGCTAACTCTCACCAGATGGAGAGGGCACGTCCAGTAGTTGGACAGCCCTTTCTATCTACCGGGGGGAAAACATGCTTCCATCCGTAAACAGCCATGTCTGAACCCCACCCCGTCGTGACCCTATTACGTACATTAGTTTTCATTAGTTCATTTCATGTTTTCCTTAAACACGTGCAGAAATCCATTTTCATGTTATTTTAAAAGACGTGATGCATGAACAATTAAATGCGTACAGTCAACATACAACATATATACCATCAAGACGATGAAAGCATAACCTATGTAAACAACTAATCCTAGCTACCCCAACCAAAGCAATTAAACAACAAGCTCCAAGATTTTCTCAATACGACTTCGACATACGGTGTAGGCCAATCGGCCATAATAAGTCACAAGAACTTACCTAGTGTCCATTGCAATTCTAGCTCTGTCCACGAGCGTTGTTCACCTAAGGCAATTTCACAACAATCGTTGTTAAAACGTGTTTAAACCATTAAACGTCTAAATTAACGAAACTGTTAACTAAAGAAAACTCCTAAAACTCTAATTAAATTCTCTCGGGCATTTCATCGAGCAACTTATGCTTACCAATAACCAAAACTCCATTAATGGAGATTTCTCAAAGCTTCAAACTCGACTTTTCAACCCAAACTTCAAATACACCTTATATGTCACCAAATGACACTCAATACGTCCATTATATTCACAAACACGGTAAACCTAGTGATTTCAAACTCTAAATCACGTTTTCGACAAAACCCTAAACAAACCTTAATGGTTTAACTCTCCAAAAATTGAACGTAAACCTTCTAGAACTATAGAATCATACCTAGGGTCGGGATTGGAGAAGAAAACGTGACGAATCGGAGGTCGATCGGAGGAGCTCTCGTCGTCGGAAGTGGAATCACGCACGGAGGAAAGAAATAGCCAGAGAGGGAGAGGGAGATCACGCGAGGTGTTTAGAGGAGAAGAGAGGATTTGTTTTTATTTTATAATATTGACTTGGCAAATGACCGTTTTGCCCTTCCTTTGATTTTCTATTTGTTTCGTCCTTTGTTTCGTTAATTAACCGACGATTCAGTTTCTCTAAATTTCCTTATTTCGCCAATAATTTCAACTTATCACTAGGGTTCTATTAAAACTGTCTGTACGCAAAATGGACCCCGTTTACTATTTTTATTAAAACATCCTTTATATTACGAGAAACGTAATTCTCGTAATATAGCATTACAAGTCCTAAAATTCTCAAAATTTTCTCAAAATCCATATTAGTTATTAGGATTCGCATAACGCTTTCCTTTCGTAAAACTGACTCAACTTGACATATTTATAAAAAATGCTATTATACATATATAATTACAAAATCTCGTAAATCCGGGTGTTACACCTACAAACAACCCTAAAATAGGCATAAATAGTCCCTTAAAAATTAGGGTTAGCATCGAAAAAAAAATTATGAAAATGCCCAAAAAAATATCTTTCTCCACTAGAATATACTCTAGCTGAGAAAGTCCATCTCTTTTATTTTAAACAAACTAATAACTTTTCAAAAACTAGATAAAAAAATCCTCCTATAATCCCTTTTCAATATTCAAGCTCCTTCTTGAACTGAAGTAGCTTCATTCCCAAGTAATGAAACATTTGGGTCCCACACAACTCCAAGTAATGGAATATTTAGGTCCCACGAAAGCACATGTTTTGACACATCCTTATCTATATTGCTAAGTTGTTCCTCTAAGCTATCATGAATATTACTTTCTACAAAATAAAGAGAGATATAAAGATTGGTTAGCCTCCTTGCTTGGAACATGGTTATTGGTCCACATGGCACATACCTTCTTAAATCTCTCTCATGCTTCACAAAGCATCACATCAATGAATTGATTAAATGAAGTGATTTCGTTCCTCATCTTGGCATTCTTGATCAGCAAAAAATACTTTCTGATATGCCAAGGGGAGCTATTACTCGATCTCGTGCCAAAACATTGGCTGAGATTTCATCTAACGAGTTTTCTCTTTTTGTAGGTAGAACACCCTTGGAACAAATGGATTGGGACTTGAGCACTCAAGATATGAAAAGGCCTTTCCAGTCTTTATCATGTGACATGGGGTCCCTTAGAGAAGGGGCCATGTATAACCCACAAAAGTGACAAAGTACTCGGGTGGAAATGTGTTGCACAAAACTGAAAAATAAAGAGGAGAAAATGGTGAAAATGATAAAATCGAAATAAAAGTGAGGTGAGTGCTTGATGGCCGATTAGTATATGGAATGAGGATGCATGAATGCAAAAGAAAATAGTTCAAGAAGAAGGTGGAATAGTGTGTGAAATTTGTGTAGAAGGAATACTAGGATATGAAGAGAAAATTCCATAAAAATGAAAGGTGAAGTGTGTGAAAGTGTGAACCGAAAATAAAGGGTGAATATGTGTGTGAAATGTGATGGAATGGAATACCTTTGGCATATCCGATGAGCTATCTAACATTGGGCTCTCAAATAAACGATTTCCCAAAGGAAAACGACCACTATAGGCCTAGGTTTCTTCCTCGAAGCCCTTACTCTCAAGAGAGCAAGGTGAAGGAAAGTTAAGAGTTAACCTAGCAACCTTGAGCTAGGCCAACAATGGAGGACCTCTTCACTCGATTCAAGAATCGAGGAAACACCCGAAGGGCTTCTAACACAAAGTTAGGAAAATAGGAATTTTATGAAATGGGCAAAAGTTCCAATACATGCACCAATGCTATGCTTAAATAGGCAACCTAAGTGGATTAGGGTTTGGCAAGGTGAAGATGAGCCCTTGATTAGAGAAGGAATCAGGTGGCCCAAGATGAAGATCCATGTGTAGGCCCTTCGCTGAACCAGAATCAGCCACACGTGCACCATCCGACGGATCTGGTGATGCAGCAGCACGCCACTTCAACGGTCAAGATGAGGATTTAGATGCGCGCCACATCAGCAATCTAGAAGCTGCCCAGTGCACGCCATCGACGGTGCCTGCAGCTACCTGGGTGCACTGGACTGCCCGCGCGCCTCACTGCTTCCCTCGCCTTCTGCTGCTGCGCGCGCGCCAGATCAGTAATCTGAGTTAGGTCGAGCCTTTGCTTGATCAATGGCCAAGATTGTGCCATCTCTTTGACCCATGTTGCCACCCACATTGTACCTACAAAATTCCATGTCTTAAATGTGGGCTCTTCTTTGGGCTAAGGCTTGATTTGGGCTCCATTTGTTGAAGTGGCTTTTTTCTTTGTTAAATAAATCTTCAACCCATCATCCACCAACATTTATCTAACCCTAACCACACAATCTAATGCATGATGCAACTATAAATAATCCATACAAAAAGGCTAATGTACGCCAAATAAGTTCAAAACCAAAAATTACACATTTAGAGGTCCGGGAAGACAAATTTCCATTGGGATACTTGAAGTCTCCGTGTAAGTGCTCCAGTGAAGCCTATGCAGGGGCTTGTCCACATCTTCTGATGTCGGCTCCCATGTGAAATCCACAATGGGGTCAAAACCTGTAAAAAGAGAAAAGTCATTAGAAAATTGATTAATTAAATTATGGGCCCGAGTTTGAGATCTCATGATGGGCCTCCTTGGCATGTCATCATGGGAGCATTGTCCTCGGACATGCATCATCAAAGGGGGAAATTGGCTTCCTTAGTGACAACAAGTGTAATTGGTTTTTAGTTTAGTCATCTTTTAGTCTTTGTGTTTGGATTAATTAATAGCTGAACCTAGGTGATTGTATTTGGCAGATGATATTTGCATTTTAAGGGAAAAACAAGCTAAAGAAAAGGACATTTGGAGAGAGAAGAACATTACCTAAATTGACTAAGCAAGGGTGGTACTGGGCTAGGTGGTGGCCGGGCCTTTCCCCTTTTACCTCTCCTTTCTTTAGCTAAGTTTTTGAATCCTTGTAAACCCTAAATGAGCTAAATGGGTGGGGGTATAAAATTCATCCGTAAACCCTTCTCCCATCAGTTTTTAAATATCATTTGCAGCTGCATTTTTTGCTCCATTGAGTCTACTTGATGTCTTCTCGTCAGTGTATATCCGAGAGTTGAGTGATTTTGTTTCCACTTGGTTGTGAGCAAATGTGGTTTCTTCCTACTGTAACATTATTCCTCTTCTTCTTAGGAGTGAAAAATACAGAGCAAGGTTATACAAAACTCTCATTCAAGGTTTGTTGGAGAGCTCTCTTAATTAGAGAGAGACAAGGCCGAAAAGGTGCACCTTATATCTATTTCGGACCAGCAACGATCAATCTTCCATATCTTTTTATCCTCTATGAATCACCCTCTACAATTTATAGGGTTTCTTTTCCTCATCCCCATTAAGCCCCGTTTAAAATTTCAAGCAATTTGGAGTAGTATTGAGAAAGTTGTGCATGTGGGAAGTTGTGTCAATTCTCTGCCAAGCAGTAGTTCTACCTGAGCAATTTTTTGGTGCTATTGTTTCATGTATAACTCTTTATCCACATTGAATTGGGTTCTGAAATTTTGGGATAATTTCATAAATATTCTTAGAAAGACACTCTTTAAATTTAAGAGCATTTGGATTTAAATTGGAGAAGTTATACTTTCTAGAAGTTAGGGTATTTTCGAATCAAAACTGTTATTTTACCGAGCAAAAATTGTGTTGCTATTGTGCTTCTATTTGTTCCCCAAGATTGAAACATATCATTTGGTATTAGAGCCCTATTCCTTCTTCATTGTTTGTGCTGTTCTTTGATGAATTTGTTTGGGTTATTATGATGACAAGAAGTGGTGCTTCACTTAACCAAAACTGAGAATCTCACAATAAACCACTTGAGGCACCGAATCTGAGTGTTGGTGAGCCTAGCTACCAAGGTGACACAGAAAAGCCTGCAAAAATGCATGTTTCCACTCGCAAAACCAGTTAGAACTCTCGGTGCTCGGCCAAGCCGAGGTTACTTTAAAATAGGCCAAAAGTTCTATAAGAAAACGGTTTCCAAATCACTTGAAATTTTACATGCAGCTTATCTTATTAGTGAAATGAAACACTTTAAATTTTCATAACAAAATAAGTTGTGGAAGTAAAGTTCTGCAAAGAAACTCGGGGTTGGCCGATGAACAATATTTTGCGACTCTAGGCTTGCTTTTCTTTCCAAGGAAAGAAAAGGCAACCTTTGGGAAATGGTTTGACCACCTTCTTTAGGTTTCTAACTCTTGAAGAGTGGAGAGAATGATGGAAAATAAGAACCTTCAAGCAACCTTGAGTTGGGAGGTAATGGAGGCACAACTCCTCTCGGGTGAGCACACACCGAGGCTTACCTTTGGTTTTCAAACCGTCTTGGTTTCTCTTAAGAGAATAGCAGCTATTTCATTCATCAACAACCTTTTACAAACACCAATAGCCATGCTTATATTGATCTAAGGTGGCTGGAGGGTTTGGTTCAAAAATTGCTTTCAAAAGAGCTGTTGTGGCCATGGCTCGATCAAAGATGGCAACACATTTATTGCTTGGATGGCCGGGATGCTTGTCACCAAATTTGATTCAAAGGCCAGCTTTTGCCATGTCATCCATCCAGCTGATCTTCAGCTTGGAAAATTTTGGCAAGTGTCTTCAAAGTGTAGCAAAGAGTTCGGCCAAAAGGGGTAATGGTCCCCACTATTTTGGCACGCGCTCGGTCGAGCTTCATTAGGCACGGTTTCCTTCCCATGCATGCATGGATTTGTATTTTGTGTTCAACTGATCCAAACAACCATCTAACCTAACATACACCTAATCCTAATGCCTAATGATGCATGCAATTAATAAAATTATGTAAAGGCTAATGTTTGCCAACAAAATAAAAGAAAACATAAAAGTAAAGTGTTTGGTTAAAATAAGATTTTGTGGAAGATAAATTCCGTCTTCTTGATCTTCCAACCTTGTTGCTCACGTGAGTACAAGCAAGGGTTGCTCCATGTCTTTAGTGCTAAGCTCTCAATCCAAATCTTTAAAAATATCATCAAAATCATCATCACCTGCAAAAGAATTAAACTTGTTAGTAAATAAGTTAGATAAAGCTTGAACCTTTTTTGGGATCGAGTAATGGCCCTCTAAGGCATATCACAAGGGCAGATTGATGACATAAATCTTAGAATGGCAAGCATGAATCAATGTTTAATAGATATAAGAAATGAGCTAATTAAGGCTCCTCAAAATTCCTTGCCAAGAAGAAGAACTGAACTACCGAGGAGGAGAAACCAAAATCATGACTTTGCAGAAGAGTTAAGTCCTGAGGATGGAGAGTTTGTTTTTGCTCAAGATAGGTGTGGCCCTAATGAAGACTTTGACAAACCTCATGCTAGGCATGGCTCTAATGAAGATTCAAGACATGTGAAACTGTCTATTTATCTATTTAATGGTGCGTGTAATGGATATGTCTTTTTAGATTGGGCGGACAAAGTGGCAAAAATCTTTGACCATTACAATTATTACGAAAAGGTGAAGCTTCAACTTGCATCTCTAGAATTGACCAGATATTCTAGTTTGTGGTGGGACAACTTGAAGGCCCAAAGGAGGCGCAATGAGGAAGATCCTATTATGTGATGACCCGAATATGCAAGTATGTGTACGATGGCTGTATGAATCGAAACCCGGATGGCGGTACGTCTGCACGGGCGAACCGGAAGGTGACAGGTCATAAAAAGGGTGTCGTCACAATCCCACATCGCTTGGGGAAGTATGTGGAAATGAAATATATTTAAAGAGACCCTCCCAATATAGTAAGACGCGTTTCGGAGCACAGTTGACAATGTATCCCATAAGAACTCCGAAGTTAAAAGTGCTTCGGCGAGAGCAATTCCAGGTTGGGTGACCTTCTAGAAAGTTCTCGCCAAACAAAGCCGTGAGGGGAGGATATTGGGCTGCGGCCCAATCCCCAGAGCGGACAATATCTTGCTGGGAAACGGGGTTGTTACAAATGGTATCAAAGCCTGTACCAAACAGGAAATGTGGCCAACGAGGATGTTGGGCCCCCGAGGGGGGGTGATTGTGATGACCCGAATATGCAAGTATGTGTACGATGGCTGCACGAACCAGAACCCGGATGGCGATACGTCCGCGCGGGCGAACCGAAAGGTGACAGGTCGTAAAAAGGGGGTCGTCACAATCCCACATCGCTTGGGGAGGTATGTGGAAATGAAACATATGTAAAGAGACCCTCCCAAGATAGGAAGACGCGTTTTGGAGCACAATTGACAACAGATCCTATAAGAACTCTGAAGTTAAAAGAGCTTTCGGCGAGAGCAGTTCCAGGTTGGGTGACCTTCTGGGAAGTTCTCACCAAACAAAGCCGTGAGTGGACGATATTGGGCTGCAGCCCAATCCCCAGAGCGGAAAATATCTTGCTGGGAAACGGGGTCGTTACAAAATTGTAACATATCAAATTTACCCCCAAATCAATTCAATCTAAGATTTTCAAATTTCCCAATCTTACCCTAATTTTAGACAATTAATCCAATTATCGCTCAAATCATTCCTTAGCTGAAAATTCAATTTACAAATCAGATTTGAACCAAGGTATAAATTAATGAATCTAGTCGGAATATTGTCCATGAACTGAATGAATTCAAATTTTCAGAGCTGCAAATCTGGAAAGAAACGGATTCTAAGGAAACAGTAGGATTCCTTTCTATAAATCCGACGCTAAATAGAATGAATGTTGTAACACCCGACATTTTCAGCCAGGTGATTTTCTTAACGGAATCAACGGTCACCTCTTTACTCGACCTTTTATTTAGTTAATTTTAATGCCAAAGCTTATTGAATTCTATTTGTGTGATGGCAGTGTGGTAATTAATGAGGAACTTAGTTGATATAAATTTGAAATGGAAACCTTAAACCTCACTGTAGCCGACATTCTCCCTTAAGCGATTTTTCTCTCCCGAGCTCTCACTCTCTGCCTGCCAGTCATCCTTCCTCCGACGACCAGTTCCTTTGCCTTTTCTCAGCTACTCTACGCTCAAGGTATGGGTTAGACAATGTAGTTGTCAGCTATTTGTTAGGCTCTGCTTCCAGCTTGGTGTTGGAGTTTGGTTCTCCAATGGCCAAGTAACATTAGTATCATTTATATTCTGGATTTAGCAATGTCATTCCGAATCGATTCTAGACATTTATCACACCGACTCAGATTAATCGTTAGTTGAAACTAGCTGTTTCGATTTTAGGATTTCAGACTGCACACAGAGAACTAGACTAAGGGATTCCGGAATGACTTTAACTACAAATTCTAGGATAACATTTAGTTAGGACTGTTCTAGCTTTGATTTCAGAATATTTAGGATCTATATTGACTCTGAGATGTGAAATGATATCAGGTGAAGAGGTTTGAAGTGTAGTGCACGACTTTGCTAAGGAAGCCAGGTAAGTGAATGTATTAAGATTCCCGGCCATTAGGGTCCTACATCTTAAGGGTACTAAATTAGTTATGTGTTTGATGTTTGTTTTAAGTTAGTAAGATGGTTTGTACTTGGATGATTTACGGATGTTTGAGAACCATATTATGTGATGTTCTGACAGAGTTTATGAAGTCAACTGTCCAGTATGATATTTCCATAGTCTGATGATTTAAGAACATTCATGTCATGCATCATGATTTACTTCTCAAGCATATGAAAATGATCTATGAGCATGTATTTCCCATGAACAAGATATGAGAATGAAAATGAAACTTATGCAACCGGATTAAGCGAGGGTTGGGGGCGGATTGACGCAAGCCACAGTCCAAAGAGGGACCATGAAAACGACCCGAAAGGGAATATGATCAAAATCACTGTCAATCCCCCTTTCACGGCACAAATCCTCCCTTAATCCATATGATGAAAGTGATGAACAAGAATACGAATAAGGAACAAAAAAATAGCAGGAAAAGAATACGATTATGATTTTCTCTCAACTGTGCATTCACGAAGACATGTAGTTGCATTCCTTACTAAGCATTAGGCTTATAGTTTAAATCTTATGATATTGGTGACGAGATATCAGGTGAGGATTCCAAAGTTAATGAGGATGTCGAGTTTGGTTGCTGAAAGGTGTTCAGGGTGCAATCCTGTGGCTGGATGGCGATTATGACCCGTGGTTATGTTCATTTTATGTCAGTAAGACTTATGAAAAAAAACTGATGCTTAAGTAGGATAGGATCATATTTTAATTTGGACCTGAAATTGTCTGATTCAACTTCTGAGTTTGAGGATGATTGTAAGAACCTAGGATATCCTGTTTTATATGAGGCTTCCGCTTACGTATCCTGAACAATTCTATGACATTTATTCGTTTAAGGTTTATGTCTATCAAGTTGAAAGTTGTGAGAGTCGAGACATCCCCTGTTGGCTGTAGTTGTTTGATGATTATTGTGTTTTACTGCTGAATGATAAGAGCTGGATGAGTGTATCTGTAACACCCGACATTTCGGCCAGGTGATTTTCTGACCATTTTCATTGTCACCCTCTTATTTAACCGTTATGATTTAAATTTAATGTTAAGACAAATTTATTACAAGTTGAGTAAAACTAGGTTGGGTGGCAGTTTTGTAATTAGAATCGATGGATTTAGTATAAATAGGAAATGGAAACCTTAAATCTCATTTATTGCCACTGTAGCCGACATTCCCTCTCGGCGATTTCTTCTCTCCCAAGTTCTTGCTCTCGGCTACCAGAACTTTCCTCTGCCGACGACCGGTTTCGAACTTGCTTTTCTCTGCAAATCCACACCCGAGGTATGAAATGGACAATGTAGTCATTCATTAGTAAATAGAGCTCTGTTTTCAGCTCGGCACTGAGTTCGGATATTTTTAGCAGTGGCCGAGTGGCTTTAGACTTTTAAAATCTGAGAGTAGAAATGTCATCCCGAATCGATTTTGAGCATATTAAGTAACCAACTCGGATTTAATCAATGGAAAAACCTGTCCACCTAGTTTCGGATTTCAGACTGCAGTGTGTCAAACAGAGGAATCGGAATGACTTTAGCTAATAGATCCTAGGGTGGTTTATGATTAGGACTACTAGGACTTTGTTTTAACTACTGTAATGTACATGTTTTAGGTGAAGAAGTTAAAGAGAGGAAGTTCGGATTGCTAAGGAATCCAGGTAAGTGAATGTATTAAGATTTCCGGCCACTAGGGCCCTACACCGCAAGGGTATTAGGGAATCACTGAGATGTTAGCTTATTGACTATGACTTGTTATTTCCACGATATGAAGAAGTTATGTAAGTAAATGTAAAGTTACAGGATGTTCTACTTGTCCTTATGGTATGACTTTTCTCTATGAACCTCATGTCTATGCATCATGCCCACGTTTATGATTAAGTAGAGAACATGAAAAGTAAATGTAACCATGATTAAGTGCAGAACGGGGAGAAGACTATATTATGTATGACTCGCGAATTCTCCCACTGGTGGAGGCCGAGTTAATGATATGTATGACTCGCGAATTCTCCCACTGGTGGAGGCCGAGTTAATGATATGTATGACTCGCGAAATCTCCCACTGGTGGAGGCCGAGTAATGATATGTATGGCTCGCGAATTCTCCCACTGGGGAGGCCGAGTGATGTATCATGATTGCCGCGATAGGCAAATGATTATGTATGACTGCCGCGATAGGCAAATGACTATGTACCCCTGTCTTCCTCCCTCGTTCCCTGCCTTAATACATGTTATGTAAATGATAAAGATGAACATGAATGAAGAATGGTTTATGAATTATGTCCCTTTAAATTGTGTACTCATGTATATCTGTCAGCATGCATTCCTTACTAAGCATTAGGCTTATAGTTAAACCTTATGGTGTAGGTGAAGAAGGTTCAGGTGAGGATGTTATGTTCAAAGAGGATGCTTAAGGCTGGTTGCTGGAGGATGCTCAAGGTGACAGTGCAGGACTGGAGAGGCGATTTATGACCCCTGGTTTAAACTCTTATGTTACAGTATGTTAAAGGATATGGTAGTTTAAGTAGGATGAGATTATTTTAAAACGTTGAGCTTGAAACTGTCTAGTGGATCACTGAGTCAGGGAATGATTATGTAGATTTATGAATGATCTGTTGCTTAAGTCTTCCGCTATATGTGTTTGGATGAGTTGTGTTTTCTTCCAGTTGAAAGGAGTCCTTTGATGATTTAGTGTTCTCTACCGTAAGACGGAAGCTGGATGAGGCAATCTTCCGGCTGACGTCATTGGCAGATGCCGAATGTTAGAGTTTGATGGTTTAGTCTTCCGACTGACGTCATCGGCAGATGCCGAAGGTTAATTGTTTGACGGTTTAGTCTTCCGGCTGACGTCATCGGCAGATGCCGAAGGTTAATTGTTTGACGGTTTAGTCTTCCGGCTGACGTCATCGGCAGATGCCGAATGTTAGAGTTTGATGGTTTAGTCTTCCGGATGACGTCACCGGAAGACGAAAAATGTGTTTTGTCGATTAGCGACCGGATGATGTTTTAATTTAGCACGTGAGACCTACGTGTCCACCGGAAGATGTCTCCTTTTGGGCGATGTTAAGCGAGTCACGCGTAATGCACGTGATGACCGGACGACTAAATTTCTGAGGGTTGTCAACGCATGCAACCCATGCAAACCGAGTGGTATTATGTTAAGAGAATTGAGGGCATCTCCTCTTTTCCCGGAATTGTCAGGAAACCAATGACCGAGTCTAGTCGCTCGACTCTGTGAAAGTTTGAGCCGACGAGGTGTGGGAAGTCGGGCACGAGAGGGTTCGTTTTCCTTAATGGTTCTGCGTCTCTATTACCAGTTTAGAAAATAAAAAAAAAAATATATGTATAATGTGAAAGTCTGTTGTGAGATAGTAAGTGAATGTAATAATAGTAAAAGTCAGGCAAACGGTAAATGAAAGAATATGAATACGTGACGGCTCCTGGCCGGGGTCGTTACAATTGTGGTATCAGAGCAAAACCAGGTTCTAAAACCGATTCTGCAGACTGCCTTCCAGCACTGACTGTCACTTGAGCACACCTCAGCAACTGTAAGTGTTTATGATTTCATGTATGTCATTAAGTTAAATTATGTCTGAAATGATTTGTCTAGGAATCCCAAGATGGTTAGAGGTCAACAGAGAGAGAGCAATGAGGATAGCAATGCTATTGCTCAGTTGACTGAGTTGGTCATGCGCCAATCTCACCAGATAGAACGACTGATGACAGCTAGGGAAGAACAAGGCAACTCCAGCACTAACGCAACTCATGATCATGGGGGTGAGCGCTTTCACCGGCTTCGACCCCCGGTGTTTAATGGGTATGTTTCAGATCCTATTCACGCTGAGGAGTGGATCCGAAAGATTGAAGACATGTTTAAGTATGCAAAGGTTGACGAAGGGGATAAGGTCACCTATGCTGTCTTCCATTTGGAGTTAAGTGCAAGGCATTGGTGGGACTCGATCCAGAGCACCGCTAATGCCGAAGCTATGACCTGGGGGATGTTCAAGACTGCCTTCTTTGACAAGTACTTCAATAGGACTGTTCGGGCCAATAAGAAGAAGGAGTTCATGAATCTACGACAAACTGGCTCTGTGACGGATTATATATGTGAATTTGATGCTTTATCACGGTTTGCTCCCCGTATGATTGAGGATGAGGAAGATAAGATTTACCAGTTTGTTCAGGGACTGAAGCCAAGTCTGTACATGAAAGTGAAGACTGCCGGGATACATAATGTACCTTATGGTGAAGTGACGGCTAAGGCCTTGGAGCTAGAAGAGGCAGAGATGACAGCATATGCACAGCGCGAACAGCCAAAGAAACTCATGAAGGACACACAGCCGCCACCACGTCAGAACAAAGGTTGGCAGCCACGACAGAACAGGGGACCACAGCAACAACAGCATGGAATGAAGAGGCCCCTCAACCAGAATGATGACCAGGGAAAAGGAAAGAGACCTCTGGCGCCTCTATGCCCTACATGTCAGAGGAACCACCCTGGTGAGTGCAAGCTGCTTTCTGGCCGGTGTTTCAGGTGTGATAAGACAGGACACATGGTCAGAGATTGTCCCATGCCGCCAGACCCGAACCGTGCAAGGGTTGTACCCAGAGTGTATGCGTTGATGGAAGATGAGGGAGCTGATCAACATACAGTCATATCAGGTACCATCATGATCTGTGGTTTTGCTGCTTATACACTCATAGATACAGGGGCCACACACTCGTTTATATCAACCTTGTTTGTATGCAAACATAACATAGGACCCTTACCAGCTGAAAGGTCATATAGTGTTGTGTTGCCATCAGGGAAGTCCCTACATTCAGAACAGACTGTTAAGGGTGACGTCGTGTCCTTAGGGAATAAGGATCTCTATGCGGAGTTAATTGTCATTGACATGAAAGGGTATGAGGTGATATTAGGGATGGATTGGTTATTTAGACATCATGCCACGATAAGTTGTAGATCTGGAATAGTTGATTTTAGACCCCCAAATGATAATCATTATTCCTTCCAAGCTATTCCTAAAATAAGTAAGATACCAATTATATCCTCACTAGAAATATACCGAATGCTGAGATGTGGTTGTGAGAGCTACCTGGCTAGTGTAATAGATGACCGAGTGAAGAATAAAATTGAGCTTCAGGATATTCCTATAGTCCGAGAGTTTCCCGAGGCATTCTTAGATGATTTACCGGGTATACCACCCGATAGAGAGATAGAGTTTGTAATTGACACATACCCCGAGGCATCACCTGTATCTAAGAATCCTTACCGTATGGCACCTATTGAGTTGAAAGAATTGAAGGTTCAACTGTAGGAATTGGTTGACAAGGGATTTATTCGCCCCAGCAGTTCTCCTTGGGGTGCACCAGTCTTATTTGTAAGGAAGAAGGATGGTTCTCTTAGAATGTGCATAGACTATAGGGAACTAAATAAGTTGACAATCAAGAATAGGTACCCCTTACCTAGGATTGATGACTTGTTTGACCAATTGCAAGGAGCCAAGGTATTTTCGAAGATAGATCTACGTTCGGGTTATTACCAACTGAAGGTTAAAGAAGGAGATATACCAAAGACAGCCTTCAGAACCCGCTATGGACATTATGAGTTCTTAGTCATGTCGTTTGGGTTGACAAACGCCCCTGCAGCCTTCATGGATTTAATGAACCGTGTGTTTCGTGAGTATTTGGATAAGTTTGTGATTGTATTCATAGATGATATCTTGATATACTCTCGAACTGTGGCCGACCATGAAGAACATTTGAAAGTAGTTTTGACGACATTGAAGGAGCATCAACTTTACGCCAAACTGTCTAAGTGTGAGTTTTGGTTAGATAAGGTTAATTTCCTTGGCCATGTAGTTTCTGCTAATGGCATATCTGTGGACCCGACCAAAATTCAGGCAGTAAAGGATTGGCCTCAACCTAAGAATGCCAGCAAAGTCCGCAGCTTCCTTGGACTGGCAGGCTATTACAGGAAGTTCATCAAGGGATTTTCCATGATAGCTAAACCCCTGACAGGTTTGACAAAGAAGGACATTAAGTATTCTTGGACTGAAGCCTGTGAAGACAGCTTCCAGACGTTAAAACTGAAGTTAACAACAGCCCCTGTATTGACCCTCCCAACTGAAGAGGGAAAATTTAGTGTTTACTGTGATGCGTCTAAAGTTGGTTTAGGTTGTGTTTTGATGCAAGAGGGTAAAGTTATAGCGTATGCTTCTAGGCAGCTAAAGAGTTACGAGCAAAATTACCCCACTCATGATCTAGAATTAGCTGCTGTTGTTTTCGCCTTGAAGATTTGGAGACACTATTTATATGGACAGCAATGTGAGGTGTTCTCTGACCACAAAAGTCTAAAGTACCTCTTCACACAGAAGGAATTGAACATGAGACAGAGACGTTGATTGGAGTTTGTCAAGGATTACGACTTTGAAATCAAGTATCACCCCGGGAAAGCTAACTCTGTAGCTGATGCGTTGAGTAGGATGTCAACAACAATGCAGCCCGTGGTTTCAACCATGTCTACACCCTTAAGAACAGAAGTTCAGAAATTTGACTTGGAGATAGTTCCAGAGTTATCAGTCTTGCTCGCTGAGTTAACCATTCAACCAACAATTTTGGAAAAGATCAAGGATGCACAACAGAAGGATTCAGTGGAAAATATCAGCATGAGGGATAAGTTGAAGGACACCACCTCCGAGTTCAGTCTCTCAAAGGATGGGATCCTGAGGTTTAGAAATCGGTGGTGCATTCCTAATGATGTGGAATTGCGTAAGTTGATCTTAGCTGAGGCGCACTCCTCTTCCTTTTCTGTAAATCCTGGCTGCACCAAGATGTACCGAGACCTGAAGTTACAGTACTGGTGGCCTAACCTAAGAAGGGATGTTGCTAAGTATGTTGAGTCCTATTTAGTATGCCAACAAGTCAAAGCCGAGCACCAACGTCCAGGAGGTACTCTTCAGCCGTTGCCTATTCCCGAATGGAAGTGGGAACATATAGCTATGGATTTTGTTGTAGGACTACCTAAGACGACAAAAGGACATGACTGTATTTGGGTTGTGGTGGATAGACTGACGAAATCAGCCCATTTCTTACCTGTAAGGACCACCTATACGATGGACCAATTTGCTGATCTTTATGTTCAGGAAATTATTAGGTTGCATGGAATCCCGGTATCTATTGTTTCTGACCGTGACCCCAGGTTTACCTCTCGATTCTGGAAAAGTTTGCAAGGTACATTAGGTACAAAGTTATCTTTCAGCACAGCTTTTCACCCACAGACCGATGGCCAATCAGAAAGGATGATTCAAATACTCGAAGATATGTTGAGAGCATGTGTACTTGACTTTCAGACAACTTGGAGTAGACATTTACCGCTAGTTGAATTCTCCTACAATAACAGTTATCAGTCCACCATCGGTTTGGCACCATATGAAGCTCTGTATGGTAGGAAATGTAGGTCACCTCTTTACTGGGATGAGGTTGGGGAAACAAAACTTCTTGGACCTGATATTTTGCAGCAAATGTCAGATAAGATTGCAACTATTCGGAAAAGAATGATGACTGCACAAAGCCGGCAGAAGTGTTATGCAGATCGAAGGAGAAGGGAACTCGAGTTTGCAGTAGGAGATGAAGTATTCTTAAAGGTGTCACCATTTAAAGGAGTCTTAAGATTTGGCAAGAAGGGAAAACTTAATCCGAGATTTATTGGACCCTTCCCTGTCTTGGCAAAAGTTGGAAGTACAGCTTACAGACTGCAACTGCCTCCATCATTGGATAAAGTTCATAATGTCTTCCATGTGTCAATGTTAAGGAAGTGTATGCGTGATCCGATGCAGGTCATCCAGCCATCGGATATTGGTTTAGAGCCGACACTGGAGTATGAAGAGAAACCAATACAGATTTTGGAATATGCAGTCAAGACTCTGAGAAACAAAGAGATCCCATTGGTGAAAGTTTTATGGACAAATCACGGCATTGAATAAGCCACATGGGAAAGACAGCAGGAGATGTTGGACAGATATCCTAAGTTATTTGCTTGAGCAATTTTTGAGGACGAAAATTTTGTTTAAGAAGGGGTGGATGTAACACCCGACATTTCGGCCAGGTGATTTTCTGACCATTTTCATTGTCACCCTCTTATTTAACCGTTATGATTTAAATTTAATGTTAAGACAAATTTATTACAAGTTGAGTAAAACTAGGTTGGTGGCAGTTTTGTAATTAGAATCGATGGATTAGTATAAATAGGAAATGGAAACCTTAAATCTCATTTATTGCCACTGTAGCCGACATTCCCTCTCGGCGATTTCTTCTCTCCCAAGTTCTTGCTCTCGGCTACCAGAACTTTCCTCTGCCGACGACCGGTTTCGAGCTTGCTTTTCTCTGCAAATCCACACCCGAGGTATGAAATGGACAATGTAGTCATTCATTAGTAAATAGAGCTCTGTTTTCAGCTCGGCACTGAGTTCGGATATTTTTAGCAGTGGCCGAGTGGCTTTAGACTTTTAAAATCTGAGAGTAGAAGTACAGTTAATGATATGTATGACTCGCGAATTCTCCCACTGGTGGAGGCCGAGTTAATGATATGTATGACTCGCGAATTCTCCCACTGGTGGAGGCCGAGTTAATGATATGTATGACTCGCGAATTCTCCCACTGGTGGAGGCCGAGTTAATGATATGTATGACTCGCGAATTCTCCCACTGGTGGAGGCCGAGTTAATGATATGTATGACTCGCGAATTCTCCCACTGGTGGAGGCCGAGTTAATGATATGTATGACTCGCGAATTCTCCCACTGGTGGAGGCCGAGTTAATGATATGTATGACTCGCGAATTCTCCCACTGGTGGAGGCCGAGTTAATGATATGTATGACTCGCGAATTCTCCCACTGGTGGAGGCCGAGTTAATGATATGTATGACTCGCGAAATCTCCCACTGGTGGAGGCCGAGTTAATGATATGTATGACTCGCGAAATCTCCCACTGGTGGAGGCCGAGTTAATGATATGTATGACTCGCGAATTCTCCCACTGGTGGAGGCCGAGTTAATGATATGTATGACTCGCGAATTCTCCCACTGGTGGAGGCCGAGTTAATGATATGTATGACTCGCGAATTCTCCCACTGGTGGAGGCCGAGTTAATGATATGTATGACTCGCGAATTCTCCCACTGGTGGAGGCCGAGTTAATGATATGTATGACTCGCGAATTCTCCCACTGGTGGAGGCCGAGTTAATGATATGTATGACTCGCGAAATCTCCCACTGGTGGAGGCCGAGTTAATGATATGTATGACTCGCGAATTCTCCCACTGGTGGAGGCCGAGTTAATGATATGTATGACTCGCGAATTCTCCCACTGGTGGAGGCCGAGTTAATGATATGTATGACTCGCGAATTCTCCCACTGGTGGAGGCCGAGTTAATGATATGTATGACTCGCGAATTCTCCCACTGGTGGAGGCCGAGTTAATGATATGTATGACTCGCGAATTCTCCCACTGGTGGAGGCCGAGTTAATGATATGTATGACTCGCGAATTCTCCCACTGGTGGAGGCCGAGTTAATGATATGTATGACTCGCGAATTCTCCCACTGGTGGAGGCCGAGTTAATGATATGTATGACTCGCGAATTCTCCCACTGGTGGAGGCCGAGTTAATGATATGTATGACTCGCGAATTCTCCCACTGGTGGAGGCCGAGTTAATGATATGTATGACTCGCGAATTCTCCCACTGGTGGAGGCCGAGTTAATGATATGTATGACTCGCGAATTCTCCCACTGGTGGAGGCCGAGTTAATGATATGTATGACTCGCGAATTCTCCCACTGGTGGAGGCCGAGTTAATGATATGTATGACTCGCGAATTCTCCCACTGGTGGAGGCCGAGTTAATGATATGTATGACTCGCGAATTCTCCCACTGGTGGAGGCCGAGTTAATGATATGTATGACTCGCGAATTCTCCCACTGGTGGAGGCCGAGTTAATGATATGTATGACTCGCGAAATCTCCCACTGGTGGAGGCCGAGTTAATGATATGTATGACTCGCGAATTCTCCCACTGGTGGAGGCCGAGTTAATGATATGTATGACTCGCGAAATCTCCCACTGGTGGAGGCCGAGTTAATGATATGTATGACTCGCGAATTCTCCCACTGGTGGAGGCCGAGTTAATGATATGTATGACTCGCGAATTCTCCCACTGGTGGAGGCCGAGTTAATGATATGTATGACTCGCGAAATCTCCCACTGGTGGAGGCCGAGTAATGATATGTATGGCTCGCGAATTCTCCCACTGGTGGAGGCCGAGTTAATGATATGTATGACTCGCGAAATCTCCCACTGGTGGAGGCCGAGTTAATGATTATGTATGACTCGCGAATTCTCCCACTGGTGGAGGCCGAGTTAATGATTATGTATGACTCGCGAATTCTCCCACTGGTGGAGGCCGAGTTAATGATATGTATGACTCGCGAAATCTCCCACTGGTGGAGGCCGAGTTAATGATATGTATGACTCGCGAATCCCACTGGTGGAGGCCGAGTTAATGATATGTATGACTCGCGAATTCTCCCACTGGTGGAGGCCGAGTTAATGATATGTATGACTCGCGAAATCTCCCACTGGTGGAGGCCGAGTAATGATATGTATGGCTCGCGAATTCTCCCACTGGGGAGGCCGAGTGATGTATCATGATTGCCGCGATAGGCAAATGATTATGTATGACTGCCGCGATAGGCAAATGACTATGTACCCCTGTCTTCCTCCCTCGTTCCCTGCCTTAATACATGTTATGTAAATGATAAAGATGAACATGAATGAAGAATGGTTTATGAATTATGTCCCTTTAAATTGTGTACTCATGTATATCTGTCAGCATGCATTCCTTACTAAGCATTAGGCTTATAGTTAAACCTTATGGTGTAGGTGAAGAAGGTTCAGGTGAGGATGTTATGTTCAAAGAGGATGCTTAAGGCTGGTTGCTGGAGGATGCTCAAGGTGACAGTGCAGGACTGGAGAGGCGATTTATGACCCCTGGTTTAAACTCTTATGTTACAGTATGTTAAAGGATATGGTAGTTTAAGTAGGATGAGATTATTTTAAAACGTTGAGCTTGAAACTGTCTAGTGGATCACTGAGTCAGGGAATGATTATGTAGATTTATGAATGATCTGTTGCTTAACTCTTCCGCTATATGTGTTTGGATGAGTTGTGTTTTCTTCCAGTTGAAAGGAGTCCTTTGATGATTTAGTGTTCTCTACCGTAAGACGGAAGCTGGATGAGGCAATCTTCCGGCTGACGTCATCGGCAGATGCCGAATGTTAGAGTTTGATGGTTTAGTCTTCCGGCTGACGTCATCGGCAGATGCCGAAGGTTAATTGTTTGACGGTTTAGTCTTCCGGCTGACGTCATCGGCAGATGCCGAAGGTTAATTGTTTGACGGTTTAGTCTTCCGGCTGACGTCATCGGCAGATGCCGAATGTTAGAGTTTGATGGTTTAGTCTTCCGGATGACGTCACCGGAAGACGAAAAATGTGTTTTGTCGATTAGCGACCGGATGATGTTTTAATTTAGCACGTGAGACCTACGTGTCCACCGGAAGATGTCTCCTTTTAGGCGATGTTAAGCGAGTCACGCGTAATGCACGTGATGACCGGACTACTAAATTTCTGAGGGTTGTCAACGCATGCAACCCATGCAAACCGAGTGGTATTATGTTAAGAGAATTGAGGGCATCTCCTCTTTTCCCGGAATTGTCAGGAAACCAATGACCGAGTCTAGTCGCTCGACACTGTGAAAGTTTGAGCCGACGAGGTGTGGGAAGTCGGGCACGAGAGGGTTCGTTTTCCTTAATGGTTCTGCGTCTCTATTACCAGTTTAGAAAATAAAAAAAAAAATATATGTATAATGTGAAAGTCTGTTGTGAGATAGTAAGTGAATGTAATAATAGTAAAAGTCAGGCAAACGGTAAATGAAAGAATATGAATACGTGACGGCTCCTGGCCGGGGTCGTTACAGTATCATCCGGCTAACGTCATCGGCAAGAGTTGGATGATAGAAGTTGATCGATTGAACCTCTCGGCTGACGTCACCGGATGATGTCGAGTATTTTACTCACCGGATGATGTCGAGTATTTTACTCACCAGATGATGTAAACGTTATTTTGTCGTCTAGTGACCGGTAGATGTAGTGTATTTGAGTCACCGGATGATGTAAACGTTATTTTGTCGTCTAGTGACAGGTAGATGTAGTGTATTTGAGTCACCGGATGATGTAAACGTTATTTTGTCGTCTAGCGATCGGGCGATGTAGTGTATTTCTAATGTCGTGTGATGTTTAATGAGTCACGAGAGATGCACGTGTCCACCGGTAGATGACCTCTACCGGGCGATGTCCATTGAATCACGCGAAGTGCACGTGATAGATCGGATGATGTGCACCTTATCAGTCGTTGCATGCAAACCCATGCAGCCCGAGCAGGATCACGTCGAGTGATCTGAGGGCATTTCTTCTCTGCCCGATTATGTCATGGATCTGATAACCGAGCATAGTCGCTCGATTCTGTGAACTAATGAGTTATTAGATTAGTGAAAGAGTGGAGTTATGGATGGTTTAGTTTTGTCAGATGATCTGTGGTCTGCGAGTCAAGTTTTAAGTTCTAAGTATAAAACATAATAATAATACTAATAATGAACAAGGTGCAGAAAGTAAGAATTAACTGATTAAGAAGGTCATAAATTACGTGGCGACTCCAGCTGGGATCGTTACAAATGTGGTCTGGAAAGTAACTAAATTCTGATGGAAATCAAAATGGAAATAGCCAAAAATCCAAACTCATTGATTTTCTGCTCGAAAAATTCGATCGGATTGCAGATTTCACGGCGGGGCGCGGGGCAAACCTCCCCTATAAATAGAGGGGTTCGGGTGTTGGTGATTTCACACCATAGCTCCCCTCCCTCTCGAGTTCTCCAGAGAGATAAAAAGAAGGTGAGCTTACCTCGGTCACCGGCGACGAACTCTGAAGAAACCGCAACTCCAAAGCCGAGCTCCGACAAAACTTTCCCCTCTAGCAACCGAGCTCCGACAAAACTTTCCCCTCTAGCAACCGAGCTCCGACAAAACTTTCCCCTCTAGCAACCAAGCTCCGACGAAGCCCTTAGCCTCCGACGACGACCCATCGGAGTAAGTTTCTCCCTCTCTCTCTCCGTTTCTTCCTCTGTCGCGCGCTCTCCTTTCCTCTCTGAATTTTTCTCTCTCTACTCCTCACACTCTTTTCTCTCTCGGCAGAATCGTGAAGAAGAAGAAGACACTGGTTCAGTTTTATAAAAACTAAACCGGTCCACTTAAGTCAACCCGAACCGGACCAGCAGTGAACCAATCTGACCCGACCCGAACTGAACCGGACACTGTTCAACCGACCCGATCCGACCAGATAACACAACGTAAGTAAATTCTGATCAAATTACTTTGAAGTTGGATTTATTAAGTAGGACATTAATATCAAAGATTTTATTTGAGCAGGATATTATTCTGGAAATTTTGGAAAATCTCGATAAATACTTATTGCTTGGAATCCAAGTAAGTGAAATACAAGTTTTGGCTACGGCCCTACATCACAAGATATAAATACTATTTTATTATTGTTTTATTTTTATCACACGTTTTCGATGATTGCGCACATATGTTAGAATATCGACATAGAATTGTTTAAAAAGATAAAATAGATAGGTTATTTGCATGTGTATGAAAAAGTAAAAGAGAATTGACGGAAAATGCGATAGCAAAAGCCTGAACGACAGTGAGATGTTGAGCTTGATCATTAAAATTAAAAGTAAAAGATGACGAAGCCTGAACGACAATGAGATGGCTAAGTCTTAAAAGAAGGTTGATTTTTCAACCAGTATGCAACTGTTAACAGGATTCGGTAAAAGTAAAAATAAAAGTAAAAGTTTTGTAACTTGTACGTATTTCCACTTACTGAGATTTTCTCACAGTTTTTGTTTTAACTTGTGATGTAGGTGAGTTTTTGTCTGATGAAGAAATTACTGCGATTGAGAACACTCTAGTGGCAAGCGAGCATACAGAAAAAGATATTGTTGAATTCGAAGAAAATGATTTAAATTAAGTATGCTTTAGCTTTCAAACGATATTTAAAGCTTTATTTTAATTTAAGACTTTGAATAATTATGTTGAATTTTATTATTAAATAAAGTTTCATGATTTGTTTTAATAATGCGTTGGTTTCAAGATTTTTGACAAATTAATTATCAAGTTTCCGCAATATTTAAGTTTTCAATTAATATGTTTTAAATTTTAAAATTTTGATTTAACGCTCGATTTCAAAAATCAATTTGGGGAAAATTCTAGGGTTTTCAAAATTAGGGTTTCAAATTGGGAATTTTTAAATCGGGGTGTTACATATTGTAACATGGAGGGTTATGAAATTGTTGTTGAGGAAAAGATTCGTACCAAGCCATTACAAGCAATAATTATTCCATCAAATGCAAAGTTTAAAGCAATGAGCACTATCGATTGAAGAATACTTAACCAAATTTGAAATACTCAAAATTAGGAGTGGAATTAGAGAACCCGAAGAGCAAGTCATTACAAGATTCATAAGGGGCTTGCATAGAGAGATTGATGACATTGTAGAACTACAAGCATTGGATATTATGGATGTGGTGGTACAACTTGCCTTGATGGTTGAAAGGCAAGCCAAGAAGAAAGGGAAAGGACTTAGCAATCGATTTCCTCCAAAAACTGAGAACTTCTCCAAACCACCAACTAAGGTGGATGACAAGAAATCTTTTAACAAGAGTTGGCCAACAAATGGGGTAGAAAATAAGAAGGTCATGGAAAATGCAAATCAGCCACGAACTAAAGAGATTAGGTGTTATAAATGTCATGGCTTGGGGCACATTGCTTTGCAATGGCCTAATAGAAGGGTAATGGTTCTTTGAGAAAGCACGGGTGAAATAGTAAGCGAAGATGAGAAAGAGGAAGGTTCTAGTGAGGACCTTGAAAGTCAAGATGAGGTATTTCATGCACAAGAGGGATCACTCTTAGTGGTGATCCGAAGAGCCCTCATATCTAAAACCAATGATGAGGATTGTCAGCAAGAGAACATCTTCCATAGTCAATGCCTCACCAATGAGAGAGTTTACTCCTTCATTATTGATGGAGGAAGTAGCACCAATGTGGCTTCTCTTGAATTAGTGGATAAACTTAAGTTGGTGACCACTACACACCCTAATCCATACAACCTAAGGTGGTTAAATGACCGAGATGATAACAAAGTTTCCAAGCAAGTGGAAATATAATTCTTCATTCGGTGTTACAAGGACAAAGTTGACGTGGTTTGCTCTTGCAAAAAACAAGCTACAACAACAATAAACTCAAGGGTTGGTACTCTCGGCTCAATCCGAATAGTACCCCAAAATAGTATGCACAACTTTGTCAATATATATCCAAATGCTATGAAAATTTAGGGAAAACTTACCTAGTGAGTGGTGAGTAAGCACTTAAAATTTCAGGAAGCAAAACGCGAAGATGAAAGAGATATTCAATGAACACCCGCGGCTGGTCCAAGAGGCATATTATGGCACCTTCAGATAATGTGACCTTCAATAAAGAAGGAATGCTCCAGCAACTAGGCTTGGTTTTCCACCCTTCTTCTAGCTTCGAACCTTTGCGAGATTGGAGAGAAAGGATGGCAATAAGAGCCACCAAGTAACTACAAAACTTAGAGGACAATGGAGGCACACTCCGCTCGGATATCACTCATCGAGGCAACAACAACTTGAAGGCCGAAGAAGCACTTCGAAGATGAAGGAAAAGTTTCAGTTTTCTATTGATCAAAATGTGTTTTTACAATGCAACATAATATGATTAAATATCTCATAAGGTGGCTAGGGTTTCTACTGAAAAAACAAATGAAAGAGCCGTTGGGCTGAAGTCTCGACCACGTGCTCGCGTGCACTTGTTTGCTTCAGCATCCAACGGGTATGTCCCTGCATTGACAGTTTGGCATCCCTCCATTGGTCCTTAATCCTTGCTGGAATGTGGCTAAGCTAGAGTGGATTTAAATTGCTAGAGTGAACTTCTAGAATGATCCTTTTGTCCATTGCTCAGCCGCGTGGCTTATCTGTGCGTATGCTGATCAATGCCCGCGGCGCTGGCCAGGTTAGCCATCCGTGCGTGCACTGCCAGCAATCCTCCATAAGGCCAAATAACTCATCTGCATGCTCATCCATGCTTCCTTCTGCACACGCTCAATGATACCTCGTGCGCCAATGG
Organism: Begonia masoniana; assembly: GCA_022432975.1. Taxonomy (NCBI): domain Eukaryota; kingdom Viridiplantae; phylum Streptophyta; class Magnoliopsida; order Cucurbitales; family Begoniaceae; genus Begonia; species Begonia masoniana. The sequence continues at coordinate 59,462,557 of CM039502.1, read as the reverse complement.
TCGGACATGTGAGTGACGTATTCTTTGCGCACAAAATCGCAGTCATGCGCGCCAAACCTCAGTTGTACGTGAGATAACTCTTGTACGCCAAAATCTCAGCCATGTGCACACCCAACCTCGGCCATGTGTGTGCCAAATCTCGGCCACCCACTAACCTACAAACTACCATGCAATGCATACAACAAAATAAAGGCCAATGTTTGCCAAAAATACAAGAAAATGCCAATATTTGTCAAAAACCAAAAAAATACACAAAACACATGATTACAAGGATTTTCCTTTGGGAAGACAAATTACCTCTTCAATGTGAGATAATCTTAGAAGTGATTCCCAAGAGAGAACATGTGTAGGCATCCCCATGTCATGAGAAATTTTGCTCCCACTCCAAGTTACTAAAAAGGTCTTCACCTGCAAAACTAGCAAAATTGATAGAATAAAGATTAATATGTGATCGTACCTTTGTTTGAGATCGATTCATAGACCTCCGAGGCATATCATCTGTCACAACCCTTACCCGTATTCTAATAAATTTTTTTTTTTGTCAACTCTAACTTTAACTGTACTTAAGCGGAAATCTCAATCAAAATCGAAATCGGAATTGAAATCGAAGCTCGTTTGGTAAAACGTTTAAAACAATTACTAAAACAATAAACTATAAACAATAAACAATTAATTAATAAAAGAAAATCATTTAATAAAACCCCTTTTTTTATAAAGGCCAGAACTGGTGGCGAGCAATCGCCAGAAACCTGGCGATTACTCGCCAGCCAGCTATTGCTCCTGGCGAGCAATCGCTGGCAGGCGATTGCTCCTAGTGAGCAATCGCCCCCTGGCGATTTGCCTCGCCTGGCAATTGCCTGCCAGGCAGAGGAGGAGGCGATTGCTCGCCTCCCAGAGGCGAGCAATCGCCACACTCTCTGGAATTCCTCCAGAGAGTGCAGTTCTTCCTCCTCCCCTTTTCCTCTTCTTTCTTCTTCAACAACACTTGCCCTGCATTTCACGGCTTTTAACACAACACCAACAACACTATAACACTCTAAAAACATTACACTTTCAATTCTTCCTCCTTTCTCCACACGTTCTTCACACCTTTCTTTACATACATCAATAAAAACATACTTCAAACTTACCTGTATCCAAACCCCAAACACAACACTAATCATTTAAAATATAACTGATTTCCATAAAAAAACGAACCGCATGGTTTCCGTTTAAAAAGTTTAACAATCCTACCTGTTTTAAACATCAAAAACATCACAAAACATCTTGCATTTTCTATACAATCACCCAAACACCCTAAAACATTCTAAACGTATTAAAAAATTCATCGAATTCATATTGTCCCAACAATACACAAAACCCGTGAGAAACATTTATTTAGTCCCGTGAGAAACATTTATTTAGTCCCGTGAGAAACATTCATTTAGTCCCGTGAGAAACATTCATTTAGTCCCGTGAGAAACATTCATTTAGTCCCGTGAGAAACATTTATTTAGTCCCGTGAGAAACATTTATTTAGTCCCGTGAGAAACATTCATTTAGTCCCGTGAGAAACATTCATTTAGTCCCGTGAGAAACATTCATTTAGTCCCGTGAGAAACATTCATTTAGTCCCGTGAGAAACATTCATTTAGTCCCGTGAGAAACATTTATTTAGTCCCGTGAGAAACATTCATTTAGTCCCGTGAGAAACATTTATTTAGTCCCGTGAGAAACATTTATTTAGTCCCGTGAGAAACATTCATTTAGTCCCGTGAGAAACATTTATTTAGTCCCGTGAGAAACATTCATTTAGTCCCGTGAGAAACATTTATTTAGTCCCGTGAGAAACATTCATTTAGTCCCGTGAGAAACATTCATTTAGTCCCGTGAGAAACATTCATTTAGTCCCGTGAGAAACATTCATTTAGTCCCGTGAGAAACATTCATTTAGTCCCGTGAGAAACATTCATTTAGTCCCGTGAGAAACATTCATTTAGTCCCGTGAGAAACATTCATTTAGTCCCGTGAGAAACATTCATTTAGTCCCGTGAGAAACATTCATTTAGTCCCGTGAGAAACATTCATTTAGTCCCGTGAGAAACATTCATTTAGTCCCGTGAGAAACATTCATTTAGTCCCGTGAGAAACATTCATTTAGTCCCGTGAGAAACATTCATTTAGTCCCGTGAGAAACATTCATTTAGTCCCGTGAGAAACATTCATTTAGTCCCGTGAGAAACATTCATTTAGTCCCGTGAGAAACATTCATTTAGTCCCGTGAGAAACATTCATTTAGTCCCGTGAGAAACATTCATTTAGTCCCGTGAGAAACATTCATTTAGTCCCGTGAGAAACATTCATTTAGTCCCGTGAGAAACATTCATTTAGTCCCGTGAGAAACATTCATTTAGTCCCGTGAGAAACATTCATTTAGTCCCGTGAGAAACATTCATTTAGTCCCGTGAGAAACATTCATTTAGTCCCGTGAGAAACATTCATTTAGTCCCGTGAGAAACATTCATTTAGTCCCGTGAGAAACATTCATTTAGTCCCGTGAGAAACATTCATTTAGTCCCGTGAGAAACATTCATTTAGTCCCGTGAGAAACATTCATTTAGTCCCGTGAGAAACATTCATTTAGTCCCGTGAGAAACATTCATTTAGTCCCGTGAGAAACATTCATTTAGTCCCGTGAGAAACATTCATTTAGTCCCGTGAGAAACATTCATTTAGTCCCGTGAGAAACATTCATTTAGTCCCGTGAGAAACATTCATTTAGTCCCGTGAGAAACATTCATTTAGTCCCGTGAGAAACATTCATTTAGTCCCGTGAGAAACATTCATTTAGTCCCGTGAGAAACATTCATTTAGTCCCGTGAGAAACATTCATTTAGTCCCGTGAGAAACATTCATTTAGTCCCGTGAGAAACATTCATTTAGTCCCGTGAGAAACATTCATTTAGTCCCGTGAGAAACATTCATTTAGTCCCGTGAGAAACATTCATTTAGTCCCGTGAGAAACATTCATTTAGTCCCGTGAGAAACATTCATTTAGTCCCGTGAGAAACATTCATTTAGTCCCGTGAGAAACATTCATTTAGTCCCGTGAGAAACATTCATTTAGTCCCGTGAGAAACATTCATTTAGTCCCGTGAGAAACATTCATTTAGTCCCGTGAGAAACATTCATTTAGTCCCGTGAGAAACATTCATTTAGTCCCGTGAGAAACATTCATTTAGTCCCGTGAGAAACATTCATTTAGTCCCGTGAGAAACATTCATTTAGTCCCGTGAGAAACATTCATTTAGTCCCGTGAGAAACATTCATTTAGTCCCGTGAGAAACATTCATTTAGTCCCGTGAGAAACATTCATTTAGTCCGTGAGAAACATACATCGTTCACCTGATCGTTCTTTCATTTAACTTTTCATAAAAACATGTTCATAAATAGTTCGTATGCATTTTACTAAAACATGATGCATGAGGAGACATACACGCAAGGAAATCCTATCACATGAGCACTACTATATAACTAAGGCACTACTTAACTATCAATCTTTCCTTAACTACCCGTCTTCCACCAACCTCTATAACCACTTTCTTCACAACAGTCAACCTTATCAACATTGTATGAAGTAGGGCCTTAGTGGCCGGAAAGCCTAACGCTCACTTACCTAGCGTCCTAAATATGCCGAGCATCGTCCGTTGAGATTGGGTCACCTAGGGCATTTAACAACAAACCATTAATATCGACTCACGAACATCAAATCTAACAAATTGTCTTCTCGAGCTAGGACAAATTCTTCTAAAAACTCTAATTCACTTCGTTTAGGCATTTTATCGAGCACTTGGTGCTCACAAACTTCAAAAACTCCATTAATGTCTTTCAACCACATTTCCAACAACCTAACTTGACATTAAACCTCTACCAACACCATTAATCAACTCCAACAACTTCAAAAATCATTATTATATCATCAATGAGTAATAATTAAACAACCCTAACTATTTCTAACAAAACCCCTAATTTTCTTTACAAACCCTAACTCAAAAATAGCTCCAAAACGACCAACCAACTTAACTAAAGCATATAGCTTACTTGGAGGGTTGATTTGATGAAGAACTTTGAAGGAGGAACACGCCGGAAAAAGAGGATCGCCGGCGTTGGAAGATTTACGATGAAGAGAAGGAGAAATCGCCAAGGGGGAGGGAGCTCGCGTGAGGGAGAGAAAGTGAGGGGAAAAGGGAGAAAGAAACCCTTTTTAATTAAAACTTGACTTCCAAATTTACCAAAATGCCCTTAGCTAATTCCTTTACTTAAACCATTGTTTCATCTATCGGTTTAATTTCTCCGAAATTCCCTTATTCCTCCAAATATCTCTATTTATTCTTAGGGTTATAACGAAACTTTCCGTTGGCCATTTGGACTTAATTTAATATTTCTACGAATTTAACACTCTATAATGCTTAAAATAATAAAATTTGAAACTTAAGGCTCGAAATTCCTAGAACGAATTTCTCAGGTGTTACATCCTACCCTCCTTATTTAAAATTTTGTCCCCAAAATTTCGTACCTGAACAAATCTGGATATCTGTCCATCATGTCCTGTTGTCGCTCCCATGTTGCTTCCTCTACGTTTTGATTTCTCCATAACACTTTAACAAGAGGGATTGACTTATTACGCAGGACCTTCACTGAAGATTTCAAAATTTGTACCGGCCTTTCTTCATAGGTCAATGTTGGCTGTATCTCAAGATTAATCGGTTCTACCACGTGCGTAGGATCCCGTATACACTTTCTCAACATCGACACGTGGAAGACATTATGTACGCCCTCCATAGACAACGGCAATTGAAGCCTATACGCCGTCGCTCTGATCCTCTTTGTAATCCGAAACGGTCCAACAAACCGTGGATTTAACTTCCCTCTTTTACCAAATCGAACCACGCCTTTAAATGGTGAAACCTTCAAAAACACTTCGTCACCAATCGCAAACTCCAAATCTCGTCTTCTTCGATCCGCGTAGCTCTTTTGGCGACTCTGTGTGGTCTCCATTCTTTGTCTAATCAAGGCAACCTTCTCAGACAATTGTTGCAAAATCTCAGGGCCGATCAATCTAGCTTCGCCCACTTCATTCCAATACAGCGGCGACCTACATTTTCTGCCATAAAGCACTTCGTATGGAGCCATACCAATCGTGGACTGATAACTATTATTATAAGTAAATTCAATCAATGGTAAATATCGACTCCACGATGACTGAAACTCTAACACGCATGCCCTTAGCATATCTTCGAGTATCTGAATCGTCCTCTCAGATTGTCCATCGGTCTGTGGATGGAATGTCGTGCTAAAAGTCAACTTGGTACCCATAGCGCTTTGCAAACTTTTCCAAAATCTCGAAGTAAATCTGGGATCCTGATCCGAAACAATCGACATAGGGACCCCGTGAAATCTAATAATCTCCTGGATATAGAGTTCTGCTAACTGATTCATCGTGTAAGTCATTTTTACAAGCAAGAAATGAGCCGCTTTTGTCAATCTATCAACAACGACCCATAAACTGTCGTGCCCTTTTACTGTCCTCGGTAATCCAACCACGAAGTCCATTGCAATTTGATCCCACTTCCACTCGGGAATCGGTAGTGGTTGCAACATCCCACCTGGTCTTTGGTGCTCTACTTTCACTTGTTGGCACACTAGGCAAGACTGTACATAATTGGCCACATCACGCTTTATATTCGGCCACCAATAGTGCACTTTCAGGTCTCGGTACATCTTGGTGTTACCTGGATGCACTGAGGACATCGATGAATGTGCCTCTGACATAACTAACTTCCTCAACTCTTCATCCTTTGGAACGTACAAGCGGTTTCGAAATCTCAGAAGGCCATCCATTGAGTAGCTGAAATCTGAAGGTACAACCGATAACTTTGCTACTATAGCCATCTTCTCTTCTGTATCAAGCTGTTGAGCCTCTTTTATCTTGTCCAACAGAGTAGGCCGTATTGTCAAGTCAGCTAAAAGGGCTGAAAGTTCTAGAACTATCTCGAGTTCAAACCCTTGCATCTCCTTTCTCAACGAAGCTGACATACCAAAAGCAACTGACTCCTCTGTTCTAGGCATCCTGCTCAAAGCATCAGCCACTGTATTTGCTTTTCCAGGGTGATACTTGATTTCGAAGTCGTAGTCTTTCACAAACTCCAACCACCTCCTCTGTCTCATATTCAAATCATTCTGTGTGAACATGTATTTTAAACTTTTGTGGTTTGAAAACACTTCATATTTCTGCCCATAGAGGTAGTGTCTCCATATCTTTAACGCAAACACCACCGCTGCCAGTTCTAAATCATGCGTTGGGTAGTTTTCTTCATAACTTTTCAATTGCCTCGAAGCATAGGCAATGACCTTTCCTTCTTGCATCAACACGCATCCTAATCCGACTTTGGACGCGTCACAATAAATACAGTACACCACATTCTCCACTGGCAGAGTCAGCAAAGGCGCTGTAGTCAACTTTCGCTTCAAGCTCTGAAAGCTTTCCTCACACGCCTTAGTCCACTCATATTTTACTTCTTTCTTTGTCAAGTTCGTCAAAGGCTTAGCAATTACCGAAAACCCTTGAATAAATTTCCGATAATACCCTGCTAGGCCAACGAAACTCCGCACATCACTTGCATTTTTCGGTCGAGGCCATTCTTTTACTACTTGAATCTTAGCCGGGTCCACCAAAACACCTTCTCTTGATATCACATGGCCTAAGAAATTTACTTGGCCCAACCAGAATTCGCATTTAGAAAGCTTAGCATACAACTGGTGTCGCTTCAAAGTAGTCATAACTGCTTTTAAGTGCTCTGCATGCTCTTCGTCGTTTCGGGAATATACCAAAATGTCATCTATGAACACTATCACGAACTTATCCAAGAATTCCCGGAATACTCGATTCATGAGGTCCATAAACGCGGCCGGGGCATTGGTCAAACCGAAGGACATCACCATAAACTCATAGTGCCCATAGCGCGTTCTAAAAGCAGTTTTTGGTACATCCTCAGCTCTAATCTTCAACTGATAGTACCCAGAACGTAAATCGATCTTTGAGAATACCGTGGCCCCTTGCAACTGGTCAAATAGATCATCTATCCTCGGTAACGGATATTTGTTCTTTATGGTCAGCTTATTCAACTCACGATAATCCACGCACATTCGCAAAGAGCCATCTTTCTTTTTCACGAATAAAACCGGAGCACCCCATGGAGAAACGCTCGGTCGGACAAAGCCCTTATCTGTTAGTTCTTTCAACTGGACTTGCAACTCTCTAAGTTCGACTAGCGCCATCCTGTAAGGATTCTTGGACACTGGCGCTGAACCAGGAATAATCTCTATTGTGAACTCCATTTCTCGATCCGGAGGCAAACCAAGCAATTCGTCCAGAAATACCTCCGCAAAGTCTTTAACAACTGGAATGTCACACAACTTCAACTTCTCTTGCATGCTTACTTCCTCAACGTTCGCTATCAACCCAAAGCATCCATGCTTCATTGAGTTAAAAGCACTTACAGGCAAGCCGGGTAGCTCGTCGAGGAATACTTCAGTAACATTTTCTTCCACGGCCATATTATTCAACCTTAGTTCTTCCCGTTTCCTTACATCCACAATACTTGCCACGAAATTGAAACATTGAGGTTTTGTGGAGTATCGGGCACTCATTGACAAAACAAGAGGCATATCACTAGATCGGAGGGTCGCTGTAAAATCATAACTTTCCCCACTCGGAGGTCTAAATCCTACTACTCCCGACCTACAATTGATTGTAGCGTAGTGCCTGAACAACCAATCCATGCCCATAATTACATCATACCCCTTCATACATATGACAATTAGGTTTGCATATAACTGCCTACCACCAACAGATATGACTTCACCCTCAATAGCTCGATCTGAGTGTAGATACTCTCCGGAAGGCAACATTACACTATAACTATGAACAGCTGGGACGACATTTAACTTCCACTTAACTGCATAATTCTGTGCTATGAAGGAATGGGTTGCCCCAGTATCAATTAGAACATGAGCCGTGTTTCCACAAACTAGAATAGTACCTGTAACAACCGATGGCTGAGCCGCTTCCTCGACCTCAATCAAGGAAAAGATCCGGGAGGGACAGCCCGGTGGCTGTACACTCGGCCCTAGACAATCAACGGCCTTGTGGCCCACTTTATCACACCGAAAACATCGTCCACTACGAAGTTTGCACTCCCCGTAATGGTTCTTTGAACAAACAGGGCATGTAGGAGCTTGCGACGCCCCTTGTGGACGTTTACCCTTATCTTGAAGTCTCGGCGTCTCATTGGCTCGTTTGACACCACGTTGCGCTTGTGGCTGCCATCCCTGATTCTGTTGTTGCGGTCGTCCATCTCTACCAAACCTTCTCGATGCTTCTCTTTGTCGCTGAAGCTTCATCTCTATATCGTCAAGTCCGAGGGCTCTTTCCACTATCTTATGGTAGGGTACATCCTCATCATCCACAGTCATCACACCCTTCTGAATTTCCAGTTTCAAACCTTGTACGAACTGGTGAATCTTATCCTCCTCCTCATAAATCATATACCCAGCATATCGAGATAATGAATCAAACCTCCCTACATATTCTGCTACTGATCCTGTTTGGCGTAGCTGTGTGAACTCAACCTTCTTACTAGCTCGAAGAGTGCGACTGAAATACTTATTATAGAACACAGTTTTGAACCTTTCCCACCTCATAACTCCCACATCAGTAGTTGCTTTAATTGTGTCCCACCAAAACATCGCATCCTTCTCTAAATTAAACGATGCACACGTCACTTTGTCGGCCTCCTCCACCTTTGCATAGGCAAACATACTCTCTATCTTACGAATCCACTGTTCCGCACTTGTGGGATCCGGAGACTGACCATCGAAGGTAGGGGGCCTAAGCCGTCTGAACCCCGCTACATCTTGATCCTGTGAACTACCTCCTTGTCCATTTCCATTTCCCTCTCGATTTAGCAAAAGCCCGATCTGATCCGACTGTTGCTGCAATATGTTTATGAACCGGTCCATAGGGTTTTCTGGAGGCGGTCTAGGTGCTCTCGGCATTTTCTCGTTCCTAAACATATTAGACAACATAAAACAATAAACATCTAGGAATCATACTTAAACTTAAATACTTACAGTCGATGGAGAGTCCTCGTACGGCGGTGTGTTTGGCAGGCACATCACAAAATCGCTTTTAAAACACTATCTCTCTGATACCATAAATTGTCACAACCCTTACCCGTATTCTAATAAAAATTTTTTTTTTGTCAACTCTAACTTTAACTGTACTTAAGCGGAAATCTCAATCAAAATCGAAATCGGAATTGAAATCGAAGCTCGTTTGGTAAAACGTTTAAAACAATTACTAAAACAATAAACTATAAACAATAAACAATTAATTAATAAAAGAAAATCATTTAATAAAACCCCTTTTTTTTATAAAGGCCAGAACTGGTGGCGAGCAATCGCCAGAAACCCAGCGATTACTCGCCAGCCAACGATTGCTCCTGGCGAGCAATCGCTGGCAGGCGATTGCTCCTAGTGAGCAATCGCCCCCTGGCGATTTGCCTCGCCTGGCAATTGCCTGCCAGGCAGAGGAGGAGGCGATTGCTCGCCTCCCAGAGGAGAGCAATCGCCACACTCTCTGGAATTCCTCCAGAGAGTGCAGTTCTTCCTCCTCCCCTTTTTCCTCTTCTTTCTTCATTCACACACTCCCTGCATTTCACGGCTTTTAACACAAACCAACAACACTATAACACTCGAAAAACATAACACTTATCAATTCTTCCTCCTTTCTCACACTTTTTTCACACCTTTCTTTACATACATCAATAAAACATACTTCAAACTTAACCTTTATCCAAACCCCAAACACAACACTAATCATTTTAAAAATATAACTGATTTCCATAAAAAAACGAACCGCATGGTTCCGTTTAAAAGTTTTACAATCCTACCTGTTTTAAAACATCAAAAACATCACAAAACATCTTGCATTTTCTATACAATCACCCAAACACCCTAAAACATATCTAAACGTATTAAAAATTCATCGAATTCATTATTGTCCCAACAATACCAAAAACTCTCAAAACACTTAACCTTGAGTCCACTCGCCTAGCCAAAACACAAGTCGCCGCCACGAGCTCCGCCCATCGACCGCTACACTTGATCATCGTAAAGTGGTTCCTCACCTTCGTTCTCGTCACCTACATCATACAATAACTACATTAAGCCTAATGCTTAGTAAGGAGAGTACTAAACATAACTTTACATATATGCATGACATTTATAAAATATTTTTTGTTTCGTAACACGTTTTTCTTGTCCCGTGAAAACATTCATTTAGTCCCGTGAGAAACATTCATTTAGTCCCGTGAGAAACATTCATTTAGTCCCGTGAGAAACATTCATTTAGTCCCGTGAGAAACATTCATTTAGTCCCGTGAGAAACATTCATTTAGTCCCGTGAGAAACATTCATTTAGTCCCGTGAGAAACATTCATTTAGTCCCGTGAGAAACATTCATTTAGTCCCGTGAGAAACATTCATTTAGTCCCGTGAGAAACATTCATTTAGTCCCGTGAGAAACATTCATTTAGTCCCGTGAGAAACATTCATTTAGTCCCGTGAGAAACATTCATTTAGTCCCGTGAGAAACATTCATTTAGTCCCGTGAGAAACATTCATTTAGTCCCGTGAGAAACATTCATTTAGTCCCGTGAGAAACATTCATTTAGTCCCGTGAGAAACATTCATTTAGTCCCGTGAGAAACATTCATTTAGTCCCGTGAGAAACATTCATTTAGTCCCGTGAGAAACATTCATTTAGTCCCGTGAGAAACATTCATTTAGTCCCGTGAGAAACATTCATTTAGTCCCGTGAGAAACATTCATTTAGTCCCGTGAGAAACATTCATTTAGTCCCGTGAGAAACATTCATTTAGTCCCGTGAGAAACATTCATTTAGTCCCGTGAGAAACATTCATTTAGTCCCGTGAGAAACATTCATTTAGTCCCGTGAGAAACATTCATTTAGTCCCGTGAGAAACATTCATTTAGTCCCGTGAGAAACATTCATTTAGTCCCGTGAGAAACATTCATTTAGTCCCGTGAGAAACATTCATTTAGTCCCGTGAGAAACATTCATTTAGTCCCGTGAGAAACATTCATTTAGTCCCGTGAGAAACATTCATTTAGTCCCGTGAGAAACATTCATTTAGTCCCGTGAGAAACATTCATTTAGTCCCGTGAGAAACATTCATTTAGTCCCGTGAGAAACATTCATTTAGTCCCGTGAGAAACATTCATTTAGTCCCGTGAGAAACATTCATTTAGTCCCGTGAGAAACATTCATTTAGTCCCGTGAGAAACATTCATTTAGTCCCGTGAGAAACATTCATTTAGTCCCGTGAGAAACATTCATTTAGTCCCGTGAGAAACATTCATTTAGTCCCGTGAGAAACATTCATTTAGTCCCGTGAGAAACATTCATTTAGTCCCGTGAGAAACATTCATTTAGTCCCGTGAGAAACATTCATTTAGTCCCGTGAGAAACATTCATTTAGTCCCGTGAGAAACATTCATTTAGTCCCGTGAGAAACATTCATTTAGTCCCGTGAGAAACATTCATTTAGTCCCGTGAGAAACATTCATTTAGTCCCGTGAGAAACATTCATTTAGTCCCGTGAGAAACATTCATTTAGTCCCGTGAGAAACATTCATTTAGTCCCGTGAGAAACATTCATTTAGTCCCGTGAGAAACATTCATTTAGTCCCGTGAGAAACATTCATTTAGTCCCGTGAGAAACATTCATTTAGTCCCGTGAGAAACATTCATTTAGTCCCGTGAGAAACCCGTGAGAAACATTCATTTAGTCCCGTGAGAAACATTCATTTAGTCCCGTGAGAAACATTCAGTCAGACCCGTGAGGAACATTCAGTCAGGCCCGTGAGAAACATACATCGTTCACCTGATCGTTCTTTCATTTAACTTTTCATAAAAACATGTTCATAAATAGTTCGTATGCATTTTACTAAAACATGATGCATGAGGAGACATACACGTAAGGAAATCCTATCACATGAGCACTACTATATAACTAAGGCACTACTTAACTATCAATCTTTCCTTAACTACCCGTCTTCCACCAACCTCTATAACCACTTTCTTCACAACAGTCAACCTTATCAACATTGTATGAAGTAGGGCCTTAGTGGCCGGAAAGCCTAACGCTCACTTACCTGGCGTCCTAAATATGCCGAGCACCGTCCTTTGAGCTTGGGTCACCTAGGGCATTTAACAACAAACCATTAATATCGACTCACGAACATCAAATCTAACAAATTGTCTTCTCGAGCTAGGACAAATTCTTCTAAAAACTCTAATTCACTTCGTTTAGGCATTTTATCGAGCACTTGGTGCTCACAAACTTCAAAAACTCCATTAATGTCTTTTAACCACATTTCCAACAACCTAACTTGACATTAAACCTCTACCAACACCATTAATCAACTCCAACAACTTCAAAAATCATTATTATATCATCAATGAGTAATAATTAAACAACCCTAACTATTTCTAACAAAATCCCTAATTTTCTTTACAAACCCTAACTCAAAAATAGCTCCAAAACGACCAACCAACTTAACTAAAGCATATAGCTTACTTGGAGGGTTGATTTGATGAAGAACTTTGAAGGAGGAACACGCCGGAAAAAGAGGATCGCCGGCGTTGGAAGATTTGCGATGAAGAGAAGGAGAAATCGCCAAGGGGGAGGGAGCTCGCGTGAGGGAGAGAAAGTGAGGGGAAAAGGGAGAAAGAAACCCTTTTTAATTAAAACTTGACTTCCAAATTTACCAAAATGCCCTTAGCTAATTCCTTTACTTAAACCATTGTTTCATCTATCGGTTTAATTTCTCCAAAATTCCCTTATTCCTCCAAATATCTCTATTTATTCTTAGGGTTCTAACGAAACTTTCCGTTGGCCATTTGGACTTAATTTAATATTTCTACGAATTTAACACTCTATAATGCTTAAAATATTAAAATTCGAAACTTAAGGCTCGAAATTCGTAGAACGAATTTCTCGGGTGTTACATCATCGTCCTTAGGTGATTAAGGATTTGACCTCAAATCTAGGTGTTCGTCCTTCTCAATGTCATCTTCCTCTCCAACATACAGTGATAAATCTTGCACGTTAAATGTGGCTGATACTCCATAGTCTCCTGGTAATTTCGATTTATAAGAATTGTTGTTAATACACTCTAAAATCTTAAAGGGTCCATCGACACGTGGAAGGAGTTTAGATTGTCTTTGTTTGAGAAAATGTTCCTTCCTCAGGTGGAGCCACACTAAATCACCTTCGTTGATTATTACTTCCTTGTGCCCATTGTTGGCATATTTTACATAGGCTTCATTCTTCTTTTGTATGGTTTTCTGAGCCGCCTCATGTATTTTTTTTTACTTATGCAGCTTTGTTGGCCCCTACTGGGTTTGCAAGACTCGTCAAAGGAAGTGGCACAAGGTTTAATTGTGTAAGGGAATTGAAGTCATAAACTACCTCCAAAGGTGTCTGCTGAGTAGAGGTGTGGACACTCCTACTGTAAGAAAACTCTAAAGATAGGAGTTTGACATCCCAATATGTTAACTTTTTTTCCCACGATGCTTCTTGATGCGCCTCGAGGCCCACTCACTCAATTCAAAAACAAGGCCCAAACTTTACCTAATTTAATTATTTACAATTTTATTTCTTTTGTAGGTAAAGACTTCTTTGAAGGATTGGAGTGGAAGCTTAAGCACAAGGCTCAACCTTGCATGGAAAGCATGGATGAAAATCAAGAGGGAATTTGTCTTCCCAAAGGAATAATTATTGTAACCATGTTTTTCATACTTTCTGTATTTTGTTGGCAAACTCTAGCCTTTATGTAATTTTGGCAAACATTAGCCATATAGTTGCATGCATGCATTAGATGAATGCTAGGGTTATATTGTGTGGTTAGGATTAGATGGTGGCTTGGATTGGTTCTACAAAAATGGAACAAAAGCCCAACACATGCTCGACCAAACCAAAGAAGCGCTAGAGGCACCAAACCGAGCATACATGGCATTGCCACCTCATCCAAAGCATGAAATGACGACTTGGTCACATGCAAGACTTCAAAGAGGCGTTCCATAGAAGGGTGACATGGCAAGGAAGCTTCTTGTTCAGATTTTTTTAAGTAAAAGGAAGGAGCTTGCAAAAGGGAAACATCACACTCTAAATGGGGGACCACTTGTACTTGGCCAAATTGCAAAAAGAGAAGAGGACCACTCCAACATGTGACAAAGCTTAATTGGCATTAGGAGAGGCATCAAAGAAGAGTTCCAAGGATGGATGACATGGCTTACTCATGACCTTTGATGGAGATTGCAAGAAGAGATCTCGGCTGCCCATGCCTTGCCTTCCAACGGTTCTTTGAGCAAACTTTTGAACACCAAACCCTAAGCCACCTTTAGGTCTATAAATACATGGTCATTGGTGTTTGTATTTGGTTGTTGATGATATGAGAAGAAGTAGACCATTTTGTTAAATGAAGAACCCGAAGTGGTTAAGTGCTTGCCAAGAAGGTAAGTGTGCCTCGGTTTTATGCAACCGAGAGGACAGCGCCTCCTACCAAGCTCACAAGCCCATGGTTGCTTGCTGAGTCTTTGTTCCATCTTTCTCTCAACTCTTGAAGGGTTGGTGGCAAGAGAAAGTGGCCAATAACCTGTTCCCCCTTGCTGTGAATCTTCTTTAGAAGTTTGTTTGCCAAGAGCACTAATCTTTTCTCATCGGACAGCATTCAGATTTGCCATCATAACTTTCATTCCGTTTTGTTTATTTCCTTAAAATTTTAAGGGGATTCACCTAATGCCTAAATAGAGTTACCCTCAAAATTTAGTTTGATTTGGATTTCATTTGATTGTTCATCTAATCAGGTCTTTTTGCTGCATTGTCGGCCTAGCCGAGAACTAATGTTAAAACTGTTTTGTTTTTGTGGGCGATATACGGCCTTAGCGAGGTTTGGTGTGCAAGATTTGGTATCAGAGGTTGGATAGCTTCCCCATGGGGCTAGAAATTGTGTTGGTTTGAGTTTTTATGAAAGTTTTATTTGATGCATTTTTGCTTTCATTTTGGGTTCAAAACATTGCCAAAAAAAAAAAAACAATTTACTGCGTTGTTTTGTATGATCTGTTTTGGCTGCTTTAAGTTGATGTTTTAATGATTAATCTCTGAAAATCATCCTCATAACATGTATGAACCTGAGCATGACAGAATACCATTTGTTGCTCACCATTTGTGTGCTGCAAGTTCCTTCTCTTTTGGGTTAATCATTTGCTTAATACTTTGGTAGTTGCTGTTTTTTGTTTCCATTTCGAGTATCTTCACTTTTTGCTGCTGTATTTCACTTTTCCAGCACTCAAATGAAAATTTTTCCTTCTTAAGTTTTAAGGTTTAGGTTCTAATTAAAGTGTTTAAGTTGCTACTTTTGTTGGTTAATCACGTTTATTGGATGTTTGCATAATAGTGACTACAAAACTGTTTTTAGGATACACAAAAATTCTGCTTTTTTTCTTGTTGGTGTTTGTTGCTGTTTTCACCATTAATGAGAAATATTTACAGCATGTTTGAGCATCCTTTAGGTTGAATAATCTTGTTGACATCCTACTTTATGTGCATGAATTGCTGGTTATTTCAAAAAAGTTCAAAGAAAAATTTTGTTTTGTTTTTAACAGCATGTGTTTTTGCTAAAATTGGAAAGTATTATGTTGACAATGGAGGCCACTTTTTGTGTGCTACTTTATTATTGTGTTAACTTTATTCCAGCATGTATCAGACTCATTTTAGGTTGAAGTTAGCATCATTTAATTAAGATTTAGCTACTGCTTTGCTATGGTTGCCCAAAAAGGTTGTGACACAAAAGCTGTTTTTTTTAAGAGCATGTTTTATTTTCTAAAATGGTAAATTTGATGTTGATGCATGAACCACCTTATTTGCTGACTTTGTTTGAATTTTAAAGCATGTTTGAATCTGATTTCTAGTCCATATAATTGATGGTTACTTTGATCACATGTTAATTAATGAAAACCAAAAGGATAATCACAAACCGAGAGCATGTCACAAATCCGAATTTGCTAAGATGTTACACCATTTTCTTGCACCGATTTTGCTATGTTTATTCTCTGAAGTTATAAGGAATATTTGTGCTGTTTAATGCATCTAACTTTGGTTAATCATTTGCTGAAAATTGAGCATCTAATAGTGCATGAATCTTTTTACTTTAGTGCTTAATTTGGTTTTTTTGTATTGTTTTGTGTTAGCCGAAAATTGAGTTTTACGATTGTGTTTATTTTCTAATTTTGATCATTGGAGCATACATGTTATATCATCTAAACTTAGGTTATATCATTGCATAATGAAATATTGGTACTTGTTGGTTTGAAGCATAGTTGAAAGTTGCTAGTTTTAGTAAAATCAAGTACATTGCTAAAAGTTGCTTTCACGTTCTTTACTTTAATTGAATTCTACCCTATGCATGCATGTTTCAAAGTTTGCTTAGTATTTCCATAAACTTTATTGCTATGTTTTAAGTGGGAAAGAGATGTCAAGTTTTGGCAAATCATATAGCCAAAACCTAGGCTACACAAACCACACCACCAAAACTCCTAAACTGAGCAATGGTGAGCCAAACTTGCCAAGACAAATTAGAGGCTTGGTTGGAAAGGTCCAAAACCTTAGCCAACAATGCATGGATGTAGACCATCAACTTAGGAGTATAAGCCAACAGTTAGAAAGAAATGAATGACGGTTTCACTCAAACTCCCCCTAGGAAGATAGGAGAAAACCCGAAAAGCACTCAATCTAGTGAACACTTTAGGGATAGAACAGAGCATGAGAGGTCTAAACCTAGAATTCCCAAAGTAAATGAGAGGTCCTTAGATGTGTCATTCCCTACTTATGATGGTTACACAATTGGCCTAGAATGTCTTGCCTGGTTAGGAGAAATTGATGATTTGTTTGAGGAACATGGCTATTCCGAAAGAAGGAAATTTCAAATAGTCATATCTTGTCTAATTGGTCTAGCTAATTTATGGTGGGAAAATCTTAAAGAAGAACGTAGCTTAGGAGGCAAGAATGAAGTACTCACTTGCAGATTATTGAGGTATTTAGTGGAAAATAGGTTTGCTCCAAGTTACTCTCTAAAGGAGAAAGGCCCACGACCTAACCCTAGCATCCCATCCATATTAGATCCATCCATGTAACGCCCAGTTTTTTTCAGGTTTCCGCTCTTAGGGGTATTTCCGTGAATGAGCAAATTAAGATTATTTCTTGAGCGGGATGTTTCGCTAGGATCCTAGTAATTAATTATGAGGGTTTGAAAAATAAAGAAAGTTTCAAGGAATCTAAATCAATAATGCCCGAGCTTTTGACTTGTCGCTATATAGATTAATATTCGTAAAAATAGTAAATTAAGTCCGTTTTGCGAACGGAGAGTTTCATTAGGACCCTAGGAATAAGTTGAAATATTTGGAGGAATAAGAGAGTTTCGGAGAAACCAATCGCTAGGCGAAATAAAGAATTTAGCATAGAATTGAGGGAAGGGCATTTAAGTAAATAGGTAAGTAAATTTTAATTAAAAGAAAATATCCCCCCCCCCCTCTCATTTTCTCCTCCCCTCCCACGTAACTCTCCTCTCCCTCTCTCTAGCGCCTCCCCCTCCCACGGCCAAGCTCTCTCACACCAGCGATCTGGCAACCGTTTTCTTCAAATTTTCTTAGACGATTCCACGTTCTAGGTAAAGTTCATCTATTCTATGAATTTAGTTTTCGATTTGGGTTGTTATTCTTTAGGTTTTATCGATTTAGGGTTTGAGTAAATTTACGTTTTCGGTTAGAAATCGTTAGTTTTGATGTATTGTTGATGAGTGGTGTTAGATTAATGATTATTGATGATTCTTAGATTGAAAATGGATGTAGGGTTGGATTTTGGTGTTTGGGATATACCGTTTTAATGTATATTAGAATTTGGAATTTCAGGCTTGATCGCTAAGTGTGGTTTGAAATTTAGCTATGGCATATTAAAGTAGACGTTATGGGTGACGTATAGGCGTTTGAATTGTTGAAATCGGATGTCGGATTAGGGAGGAATTTGTGTTTGAAAGTATGCACGTGAAGTGTTTGATAAAATGCCTGAATGAATAGTTAAATGGATTTGGATGGAATTGATGAGGAATTGAGCTCCGATCTAGTTATGGACTTGAGAAGTTTGTTATGGGGTGTCGGTAAAGGATTAATTGCACTTGAGATGTTTTTACGAAAATGAAAGTTAAGTTACCCGAGTGAGTTCTAATGCAATTTTTTATATTTAGGTTTTTCAGGTTCCACGGTTACTGTTCGGATATAGATAAATTGCTAAGGACGCCAGGTAGTAGTGTATGTTTAACGCGTCGCCATTTTGGGCCTACAGCACAGACGTTAGGATTTGTTGCATGTTTTATGCATGTTTAGTCTATGCATCATGTGTTAGAAACGATAAGAAAATGTTTTATGCATATGTTTTAAAAGTATAACGTAGAAATTAAGTGTCTGAGTGAAGTGGTCTCAGATGAGTTGTGGAACGCCTAGAAAATGTATGATGTCCGAAGGAAGTGGTTCAACCTTCGGATGAAGTTATGGAACGCCTAGAAAATGTATGATGTCCGAAGGAAGTGGTTCAACCTTCAGATGAAGTTGTGGAACGCCTAGAGATGGAGAAACTAATCTGCCCTCCATTGGTAGAGGATTACACGAATGAATGATGGAAATGAAATGAATACGTACGATGAAACGAAACAAAATGATTACGTACGAAGAAATGAAACGAAATGATTATGTACTATGAAATGAAACGAAACGTATATGTACGATCGAAACGATAGAAACTGCATATTTTAAGTTAAATGTTTTAAATTCATATTGTCACTACTTGCTAAGCATTAGGCTTATAGTTTGAGTTCTGTGACGTAGGTAAAGAAGAACAGGTATGGAGAGTTCCATGAGCAATTGAGGATTACGGACGCGGTTGGAGGAGTACGACCATGGCGGCAACCCGACAACATTATTAGGGCGATTCCGACCATGGTTAGTATGAGTTAGAAGTCTATTTTGTTTGGGAATGATTAGGAAGTTTTGTGTATGTGTATGGAAACGTGGTGGATGAAAGTATGAAAATGTTACGTATGTGGATCGAATGATTTTGATCGAAAAACGTATGGAAGTAGAGTTTTGATGTGTATGAAGTGGTAGTAGAATGTCTAAAATGTGAAGTCTTTGTTTTGGAGAATATAATGGATTGTTTGGATGTTTTTAAATTTGTAAGGATATGCTCGGTTTTTAGAGCGATCCACGCGGTTTGTTTTCATGAATTTTAAACACGTGTTCGGGTATGTTTACGAGTCGGGATTTCACGGGTTTTGAAGATTTTATGTTCGAAGGAGTTGAGGAATGATTTTTGGATGGTTTAATGTGAATGGGTAGGTGTTTAGATGTAAAAATATGGTTAAGTATAAGAAAATGGGAGTAGGGGTGCTGGTGGGCGCGCTGGCCAGGCGCTGGTGCGCGCTAGCAAGGCACGGCGGTCGCGCTGGCGCGCGCTGGGCGCGCCCAGGATGATGCTAACGCGATCGATCATGCCCGGGGCGCGATCGATCGACGTTTTAGGTTGATTTTAGTCAGGAAATCCGAGCCGGCCCGATCGATCGGGCTTTGGGCACAATCGATCGTGTTTGGCTCGTGGATGGCACGTGGCGAGGGCGATGGAGCACCCCGCGCAGGCGCTGGGCACGCGCGCTGCAGCAGTGGGCGCGCGCGCACCACAGGGCACCATCAAGCATTTTTTTTTTTAATTTTCAACTTTTCAAAACGCCTTTCGATCCGACCTTTTACGATACTTTTCAAACGTATTTTACGGGCGACCCCCATGTATTTTAAAGGATTTTAAGGGCGTAAAAACGGAGTCGACGTTTTTCTAAAAAAAAAGGGTTTTTACCTCGTTTCAATGATTTAAAAGTTAACGAATTTATGCCCGTCATGTTTAAGTTAAAGTTAGATCATTTAGGGTCGATCGAGGTTGGTTCTAGAGTGTTAAGTAAAAATGAAAAAATTTGCACGTGCAAAAACCGAGGGTTTAAAGTCATGATTACGTCAGGTTTAGTCCTGTGACGGCCCTACGGGGTTGGGGTCGTTACAATCCATCTCCCTAGTGCAACCTTCCTTTGAGTCTATTGAGGATTTCCTTAGTGAAGAAGAGAAAGAAGAGATCATCTATCCTATGGAGAATCCAATATTTGAGGAAAAAGAGGATTATTGTGAGCAAAAGGAAAATGCTTAAGTGGAAATTTTAGGAGTTGCTCTAGAAATCCTTAACCAACCCGATTCTCACGAGGATTATGGAATTAAAGGGGTTATTTGAGGACTCTCTATTTGAGGTTAGAAGTTGTCTAGAAGTAGAAACCATTGAGAACCTTGAAACCCCTAGAGAGGAAGCTAAAATCGAGAGCCTCCACACTTTACCAAACCTTGAGCATATCATTTATCATGATCCATTTTATGTTGCCTCTAAAAGGGACCACTTACCACTAAATCATGGACATTTGACCCTCATCAATTAAGTATATCAAAATGCAAAGTATGCATGTGTACCAATTCCCTACAACCAACAAAGACCATACTTAGTGGATGAAGTCTATTTAGACCCCTTTTTGCCCAAACCCATGAGTATTAGTCACATTTTAAAAGCAAAAGTATTTTCTAATATTTTCTCTTGTTCTAGGAAAAACAATAACCTTTGTGGAGTCCCAACTTATCCTATCATCATAAGGCTCAATTCTAAAAATGAATTTCCTAGAAAACTTTTGAGTGATGTAACACCTTTGTTTATTCCACCAGAACATTTACTATCTTGGTTCTTTAGAATTGGTTGTGTAACGACCCCAGTTGGAGTCGCCTCGTAATTCATAACTTAACCTCTTAAATTCATATTTACCCTGATCTCTTTAGATCTTTCACCCTTCGACCACTTTACACTAAGGTCCCCTTTGTATTATTTTTTTTTTACCTTTCCTCAACAGAACTTAAGGACTTTAACATAACAGACAGAAACTAGATTCATCGAACTTGACTTCCTCTTAAAACTAACAACATATTCGTTCACAAAGTCGAGCGACCATACGCAGTCATCAGTTCTATAACAAATTCGGGCAGGAAAGAAATGCCCCCAAATTATTCGACGTTATTCTGCTCGGGTTTGCATTGGTTTGCATGCATCGGCTAACAGAGTGTACCTCTTCCGATTTTTCACGTGTACTCTGCATGACTCAATTATCGTTGCCCAATAGAAGACATCTTCTGGTGGGCATGTGCATCTCTCGTGACTCATTAAACATCACTCGGTCACTAAACGACAACGACATCTACGTCATCCAGTAATTGAAATACACTACATCTACCGATCAATAGACGACAAAACGATTCATACATCGCCCGACATTAGAAATACACTACATCGCCCGATCACTAGACGACAAAACAACACTTACATCATCCGGTATTTGAAATACACAACATCTACCGATAGTCATGTGCAATCCACGTGTTCTTTTAAGACATCTTCCGATAGAGAACATCTATCGGTGGATGCAAGCTCATACATCTTCCGATAGAGAACATCTATCGGTGGATGCAAATTCCTAACATCTTCCGATAGAGTACAGCTATCAGTGGACATAAATATACACAGACTTTTAACTTCATTGACTTATCACTCTTATAAATGAAAATCAGAGACTCATCCAGAATTCTTGTAGCGGAAGACTTAGTTAAAATAACTCGTTCTATATCATTGTAAACATTCTCAGACTCAGTAATTAAACCAGACAATTTCAAAAGCTCGATGTTTTAAAATAATCTCATCCTACTTAGACTTCCATATTCATAATCATCACTAAAATCATAAGAGCATTAACCAGGGGGTCTTGTTCGCCATCCAGCCACAGAATTGCTCCCTGAACACCTTCCAGCAACCAAACTTAGACATCTTCATTAACTTTGGAATCCTCACCTGATATTTCGTTACCTACATCATAAGGTTTAAACTATAAGCTTAATGCTTAGTAAGGAATGCAATACTAACATGTATACGTGAATGCATAGTTGCAAGAAAATCATGATCATGTTCGTTTCATGCTCTTTTCTTGTTCTTATTCTAGTTCTTGTTCATCACTTTCATCATATGGATTAAGGGAGGATTTGTGCCGTAAAGGGGGGATGACAGTGCAAGTGTACATTGTCCCTTTCGGGCAGTATTCATGGTCCTTCTCTTTGGACAGTGACATACGCCAAATCGCCCTCAACCCTCACTTAATCCAGTTGCATAAGTTTCATATTCATTCTCATATCTTGTTCATGGAGGAAAACATGCTCATAAATCATTTTCATATGCTTGAGAAGTAAATCATGATGCATGACATGAATGTTCTTAAATCATCAGACTATGGAAAATATCATACTAGACAGTTGACTTCATAGACTCTATCAGAACATCACATAACATAGTTCTCAAACATCCATAAATCATCCAAGTACAAACCATCTTACTAACTTAAAACAAACATCAAACACATAACTAATTTAGTACCCTTAAGATGTAAGGCCCTAATGGCCGGAAATCTTAATACATTCACTTACCTAGCTTCCTTAGCAAATTCATGCACTACACTTCAAACTTCTTCACCTGATATCATTTAACATTGCAGAGTTAAAATAGATCCTAAATATTCTAAAATCAAAGCTAGAAAAGTCCTAACTAAATGTCATCCTAGAATCTGTATTCCTGAGTCCTTTCAGCCGAGCACCTTGTGTGTAGACTAAGTTTCCAAAATCTAAAATAGCCTAATTCAACTTAACCACTAGTTCCAGTCGGTTATCTTAAAGTCCAAATTCGAATCAGGAATGTTATTACCAAACACCGATTATAAATGTTCCTACTATTCGACCATTGAAGAATCTTGAAACATTGGGTTCTAGCTGAAAACAGAGTTCCAAATAATTACTCGGCAACTACATTGTCTAAATCTTACCTCGAATGTAGGTTATCGGAGTGGAGCCTGAAGGAATCGATCGCCAAAGAGGCAGTCGCCGGCAGAGAAAGAGCTCTGGAAGCACGGGAATCGCCGAGAGAGAATGTCAGCTACAGTGGGGTTTAAGTGAGGTTTAAGGTTTCTATTTTCTTTTTATACTAAATAAAATCTCTCTTAATTACGGTTCTGCCACCACACAAATAGAAACCAAAGAAGCTTAGGCATTAAAATTTAAATTAAAGATCAACAATAAATGTGACAGTTAATTCTGTTAAAAAAATCACCTGGCTGAAAATGTCGGGTGTTACAGGTTGGCATTTAGATCATACTTATTTGTTTTACATTTACTTTGCCTATAAGCTTCGTGATAAATGCCCCTTTAAGGAAAGTAACATCATAACTTTGTTTGATTTCTCACATTACTTCATTATAAATGTTTGGCAAAATGTTTATTCTATAATGAAGCTAATGATCATTAGTAAGAAAGAACTATCCTTACTTGAAAATTTGATGAAATTTATGGCTATGAACCTTATTGATCTTGGATTGCATTGTGTTGTTAGTTTAAAACGTATGCTTACCACTTATAAAATGCAATTTCAAATTGTTTATGAAGAACATTTGGATGGTTATTTCTTGAAGAGAGATTTATTTTGGGATAAGGAGAAAATTGAATTAAACTTGAATGAGCATACATTGTCTTATCCATTTCTAAGTTCAACAATCATAAAGTAGCAAAGGTAATAGTTGTTCTACTATCAAGGTATGTGTCTTTTGAAAACTTACTTGCTTGGCTATTTAAAATAGGTTGGTTAAATTGCTTAATCACCATATCTAGATTGAATCATTTGGCTAATGGCACCAATCCAAGGTGTAAGAAATATTTTAGTCTCCAAAATGAATCAAATGGAGAAGTGCTTGAAGAATTACTCCACTACCCTCGGCCTCATTCATGGCCCAACTTTGCTAATGGGCTTTTATATTTTGTAGGCCTTGAAGACTAAAGTAAACTCTTTGACCCGAGAATTTTGAACCAAGAGGAAACCTTTTGGATTTGAGAACAAATCCTCAACAACACAAAGGAGATGATGCGCCTCGAGGCCCACTCACTCAATCCAAAACCAAGGCCCAAAATTTACCTAACTTAATTACTTACAATTTTATTTCTTTTGTAGATAAAGACTTCTTTGAAGGATTGGAGTGGAAGATTAAGCACAAGGCTCAACCTTGCATGGAAAGCATGGATGAAAATCAAGAGGGAACTTGTCTTCCCAAAGGACAAATTAATGTAACCATGTTTTTCATACTTTTTGTATTTTGTTGGAAAACTCTAGCCTTTATGTAATTTTGGCAAACATTAGTCATATAGTTGCATGCATGCATTAGATGAATACTAGGGTTAGATTGCATGGTTAGGATTAGATGGTGGCTTGGATTGGTTGTACAAAAATGGAACAAAAGCCCAATACATTATTGGCCACACCAATGAAGCGCTAAAGGCACCAAATGGAGCATACATGGCACTGCCACCTTTTCCAAAGCATGAAATGACAACTTGGCCACAAAGGAAGACTTCAAGGAGGAGTGCTATAGAAGGGTGGCATGACAAGGAAGCTTCTTGTTCAGATTTTTCTAAGTAAAAGGAAGGAGCTTGCAAAAGGGAAACATCACACTCCAAATGGGCGGACCACTTGTACTTGGCCAAATTCCAAAAGGAGAAGAGGACCACTCCAACATGTGACTAAGCTTACTTGGAATTAGGAGAGGCACCAAAGAAGAGTTCCAAGGATGGATGACATGGCTTACTCATGGCCTTTGATGAAGATTGCAAGAAAAGATCTCGGCTGCCCATGCCTTTCCTTCCAACGATTCTTTGAGCCAACTTTTGAACATCAAACCCTAAGCCACCTTTAGATCTATAAATACATGGTCATTGATGTTTGTATTTGGTTGTTGACGATATGAGAAGAAGTAGACCTTTTGTTAAAGGAAGAACCTGAAGTGGTTAAGTGCTTGCTAAGAAGGTAAGTGTGCCTCGGTTGTGTGCAACCGAGAGGAGAGTGCCTCCTACCAAGCTCACATGCCCATGGTTGCTTGCTGAGTCTTTGTTCCATCTTTCTCTAAACTCTTTAAGGGTTGGTGGCAAGTGAAAGTGGCTAATAACCTTTTCCCCATTGCTGTGAATCTTCTTTAGAAGTTTGTTTGCCGAGAGCACTAATTTTTGCTTATCGGACAGCATTTGGGTTTTCCTTCATAACTTTCATTCAGTTTTATTTCTTGCCTTGTAATTTTAAGGAGATTCACCTAACTCCTAAATAGAGTTACCCTCAAAATTTTGTTCCATTTAGATTTCATTTGGTTGTTCATCTAATCAGTTCTTTTTGCTGCATTGTCGGCCTAGCCGAGAAATAATTTTTTAACTGGTTTTGTTTTTGTGGGTGATATGCAGCCTTAGCGAGGTTTAGCACGCAACACTTCTTAGAAGTGATCCTAGAGTTATGTTGACTACTACAGTCTGAATGTCAGTTTGGAGATGAAAGGATGTACGTAAGAGAAGTTTTTTTCCAATCTTCTTCCATAAGGTCTTCCAAAATGTGCTCAAGAATTTAATGTCTCTATCAGACACTGTAGATTGTGGTACTCCATGGAGTCTGACTACTTCCTTATAGAAGAGTTCAGCAGTAATGGTAGCGTCATCAGTTTTGGGACAGATAATGAAATGTGTCATCTTGGAGAAATGATCCACAATAACCATAATGGAATCCTTAGCACTTGCTGTGCAAGGGAGTCCTAAAACAAAGTCCATGCTAATTTCTACCCATGGATGTGTAGGTATGGGGAGGGATAGGTATAATCCTTGAAGTAGGGCTCTACTTTTTGTGTTCTTGCATACTATGCATTGCTCAAGCATCTGATGTACATCAAGCAAAAGATGGGGTCAAAAGAAATGTTCCTTAAACGTGTCCAGGGTCTTCTTTTCTCCGAAATGACCGGACAATACCCCATTGTCAACCTCCTTGACAAGACACTTCCTCAAGCTACCATTGGGAACACACAACTTGCTTTCCTTCAATAAATACTCATCTATAATATGGTAATCTCCCTCTGCTTTGTTTTGACACTTTAAATAATATGGTCTAAAATTCGGGTCTGACTCATAACTATCATTAATTCATTCAAACCCAAAGATCAAAGTTCCTAGTTCGGTTAAAAAAGGTGTCTTCTAGATAGCACATTCGCTACTACATTGATCTCTCATTTCTTATACTTGAGGGTGTAAGAGTATCTTTCTAGAAATTCTACCCATTTAGCATGTCCCTTTTTTAGTTTATTCTGGCTCTTAATATGTTTCAACGCCTAGTGGTCAGTGTGTATAACAAACTCCTTAGATAAGAGATAATGTTGTCACTGCTCCAGGGCCCGTATGACTGCATAGAACTTCTTGTCGTACGTGGAATAGTTGAGAACTGCTCCCTTGAGCTTCTGTGACGACCCCGACCCCACGTCGGTGCCGCCACAACCTGCGTCATGCGAGTGCATACTTTCATATGTGCTACCCTCACCCGTTTTCATGAAATTTTTCTTTTCATTCATTTCATTCCATTTTCCTTTTTCATGCATTCATTCATTCGTTAGAGAACGGACTCGGGCAATCTATCCATATTTATCGATATTTTGGCTTTAATTTAGAACATACTTAAAACCACTCTCTTAATTCTAAATCGCAGTCTAAATCGTTCTCCAAATCATTTGAAGAAACATACTAAATAAAATAAAACCGTCAGCCAAACTTAACAAGGGCAAGAAGGGCATTTTACCCGTAAAAGCACAGTCGATCGATCGACCCCTTTCAGCCGATCGATCGGCTGTTTTAAGATAAGGGGGAGATCGATCGCCTCCATATTAGCTGATCGATCGCCCTCACCAGGCGATCGATCAGCATACGCTCTGGAATTTCTTCCAGAGCGTAGCCATAGAGGGCCAATCGATCGCCCCTTCTGGCGATCGATCGGCACACTATCTGGAGTTCGAACTCTAAAGAGTCGCCTCCTTTCCCGTTTCTCCTTCTTTCATCCTCTCCCTGCACACACACACACTTCACCATTTCCACTCTAAACCTTCATCACTTCATCAATTTATGAATTTAACTCTTCCTTAACCTAATAACACTTCAAATACCATCCTCCAATCATTCATCAACAATCCAACTAAAATGCACATCCATAAACCGAACATTCAACCTAAACTCATCAAATCCCGTCACCAAAACGACATATTCATCTCAAACAACAAACCAACTCTAAATCATCCGAAATCCATTCTATTTCATTCAAGCCTACCTAAACATCAATATCGAACCAATTCCATCAAAGTATCAACCTATTCATCAATACATAGCGGAAGCCAATAAATATCATCAAAATGGACATTCAATACATTTGTTCACAACCTATCCGGATACCAAGCATCTTATAATGGTTTCTATACATTTCATTCTAACTAATCACCCATCAGCCCGTTTATCCCAAAAACCACAAAATACTTAACCTATAGCTCCCCATGTGTCAAGTTCGCACCGACTCTGCCAGCGCACTCCCACGGGCATGCTCCATCAACATGCAGGCTCGTCAGGTGGAGGGACATCATCCTCACCTTGCTCAAAGCCACCTACTGTAACACCCGGATTTACAGGATTTTGTAAATAAATAATATAATGGCATTTTATTGCAATTATGTCAAATTAAGTCGGTTTTGTGAAAAGAAAGCGTTATTATGATTCTAATGATTTATAAGGATTTTAAGAAAATTTCGGGGATTTTAGGAGTTAAACGTTAATTTTACGAGAATTACGTTTATCGTAATATAAAAGATACGTTGGAAAAAATAGTAAACGATGTCCGAATTGCGAACGGACAGTTTTAATGGAACTCTGGTAGTAAGTTGAGGTTATTGGCGAAGTAAGAAAATTTGGAGAAACCGAATCGTCGATTAATTAAAGAAACAAAGGACGAAACAAAAAGAAAATCAAAGGAAGGGCAAAATGGTAATTTGCAAAGTCAAAATTTCAATTAAAACACATGTCTTTCTTCTTCTCCACGCCATTTTCTCCTTTCCCCTGCGATTTCCTTCCTCCGACGAAGCTTCATGGCGATTCCCCATTTTCGGCGTTCATTCCTCCTCCGTTCTTCATGTTTTCTTCCTCAAACTCAACCCTAGGTATGAATCTATGGTTTTAGAAAGATTATTTGTAGTTTTCGAAACGTTTAACAATTAGGGTTTCGTTGAGGTTTTGTGAAAAACGTAGTTTAAAGTTAGAAATTTATAGGTTTGACGTATTGGTGAGTATATTGAACGTATTAAACGTTATTGAACGAAATCTAGAGTATATGCGGCGTTTAGGTTGAAAATCTAATATTTGAGATTTGAGAAATCTCCATTAACGGAGTTTTGGAAATCCACGAGCATGAGTTGCTCGATAAAATGTCTCAAAGAGTTGAATTAGAATTTTAAGGAGATTTCCTTAGTTATGGTTTCGTTAAATTTGGACGTTTAACGGTTTAAATCTCGTTTAACGACAATTGTTGTGTTTTGTCTCAGACGAACAACGCTCGTGGACGGAGCTCGAAGTTCAGTGCGCACGAGGTAAGTTCTCGTGACTTACTTGGCCGAGTGGCCTACACCGTATGTCGATGTCGCGTCGAGGATCTCTGGAGAGTTGTTTGTTTATATGCTTTTGTCAGGTAGATATGGTTAGTTCTTTTATAGGTTATGTTTTTTATAGTCTTTTATAGGTTATGCTTTTATAGTCTTGATGCTATGTATGATGTTTGTTTATTTTATGTTTACAACTGTTCATGCATCACGTATTTTAAAATAGCATGAAAACGGACTTCTGCACGTGTTTATGAAAATGAAATGAATGAACGTAATGAATCAATGTAATCTGTATCTGGTTACGCGAGGTGGGGCTCAGGCACGGCTGTTATGGGTGCGAGCGTGTACCCCCCCCCCCCCCACCCCCCTTTAGGTGAAGAGGGCAGTCCGACCGCGGGATGTGTCCTCTCCATCTAATAGGCTGAGACCTCGGTGACATTTTGTCTGCGACGTAATGATAAGAAAATGTTGCATGATTTCTGAAACTCATACGCACAGCAAGCATTGCATTTACGAAACTTGCTGAGATTTTTATCTCATAGTGTGTTTGTATGGTGTAGGTGATTACGAGACAGGTGAGGATGATGTTCCTCCTCCCGAAGCCTGAGTTCAGTTGACGAAGAATGATCGCAGGAGTGTACTGGCACAGTCGAGGCGTTCATGACCCGTGGGGACGTATGTAGGTATTTTGGGCTATTTTAGATAAAAACCTGTATAGTTAGAGACATTTTAGGGTGTTTGGTTCTGGATAGGTTATGTTTTGAGTTTGTTTTTAAAACGTTTTGAAAATGTATTTTGTAAATGTTTGGTATTAGGAAAATGTTTGGTTTTTAAACATATCCACGCGGTTTGTTTTTATGAAAATAGGCTATGTTTTTAAACGTGCCTTGAGTCGTAGTTTGAATGAAATTTTGAGTGAATTTATATTGTAAGGTATGGTTGAGATGTAGGTAAAATTTGGTTGAAGGAATTGTGAAGTGTATTGATATGCAGAAAGAGAAAGAAGAGAAAGAAGAGAAGGAAGTAGAAGGAGAAGAAAGAAAGGGAAGAAGGAAGAAGAGAGGTGTGCCAGTCCTCTGGAAATCCAGAGGACATGGCGATCGATCGCCCTAGGGTGGGGATCGATCGCCCATGGTCGCCATGCTCTGGAAGAATTCCAGAGCGTGTGGCGATCGATCGCCCCTCGTGTTGGTCGCCGCGATCTGTGATCGCTTCACCCAGGCGATCGCTGGCAAAACCAGCGATCGCCCCTTCATTTTTAGGGCGATTGCCCGTTTCTACCCCTATTCTCTGCCGAATGCTTCTCCTCTGTTTTTAATTGTTTTTAATTAATGTTTTAAGTTTTTCTTTTAATTGTTTTAAAGCTTTATTTCGTGGTTTTCAAAAATAGATTCGAATGTTTTACAAAATTTGGTTTCTGCTTTAAATTCCGCCTAAATGCAAATCAAAGTTATTAGGATAAAAAAAATAATAGGGAAAAATTGGGTACAGAAGTAGGGTCGCTACACCTACACCATAAAGACGCTTATGAGATAAAATCTCAGTAAATTCTACATAAATGTCTATGCATGAACATGTATATGCTATGCTATGAAATAGTCCGTCCATGTCAATTCATATATCAATACGTGTCAGTCTATGGTTATCGGAAATGCTCAACAGATGAATAGTACACGTCAAACAGTTAGACAGCCCACACATTCTAAAGGGAGGAATACCCGCTCACCACAGAACGCTAGGTCTGAACCTCATCCCCGATAATCCCATCCATGGTTGTTTACATAATACTTTACTTGCTTAATCATAGCAGGGGCATTCTTAGGAGCTAGGCAGTCCCTAATGACGTGGCCAACCTTGTTATAGTTGAAGCATCGGGTGACTCTGGGCTTCAGGCAATCCCTGTATGTGTGTCCAATTTCCTCGCAATTGAAACACTTTCCTGAACCGAACCTGCATTCACCCAGGTGACTCTTCGAACATTTCGGGCATAGGGGAAACTTCCTGGTATCCAGCACTTTCTTTCCTGTTCCTTGGCTATGCTGGCCTTCACTAGGCCTCTTTATTCCCCTTTGTTGGTGTGGCTGGATAAACCTTTGTGGGACCTCCTTTGGTCCAGCGCACTTCCTTTCAGCTCCTTCTACTTCCAGAGAAGTGGACACAACTTCGCTGAATATTAAGCCTTTAATACCACAAAATTTAACTCCTCTATAAATTTCTGGCTTCAGTCCATGCACAAATTTGAACACTGTATCCTCGTCCTTGTGAGCAAAATGTCCAGCAAACTTGGACAAGGACTCAAACTGCCTACTATACTCGGCCACAGACCCTGCCTGCTTCAAGTTCAAAAATTCCAACTTCTTTGCGGTTTGGACAGTGCTGTTAAAATACTTCCCATAGAAAACGTCTTTGAATTGCAACCAAGGCATCGCCAAAACATCAGTGGTAGTCTCTACTATTTCCCACCAGAGTTGAGCTTCACCGGCCAAATGAAACGTTGCCAACGTGACCTTGTCTCCTTCTCCAACGTTGGCGCACCTAAACATACTCTCAATCTTCCTAAGCCACCCTTCAGCAATAACTAGATCAGATGACTGTCCATCAAACGTAGGCGGTCTTAACCTCTTGAATCTATCTCCAGAATGTTCATTGCTAGAACCCGAGTTGGCACTTCCTTGTGCCTCTCGGTTCAGCAGCACTCCTAGTTGATCAGACTGTTGGCGCACTAAATCGGTTTGCTGACGCACCAAATCTGTCAGCTGTCTAATCACACTAGGATCCTCCTCAGTTCTCGAGTTGGGCATCTCTCTTGGTATTCTTGGTCTCCCTGGTCGTCTAGACATCTTACAAGATTCCCTGCATAGGGTTAACTACTCTCATAAACATCTAATAACTAAGGCTAACATAAATACTTACAGTTGTTGGAGTACTCCCATGCAACGATCGGCACTGATGAGTAATCTTTTGAACAGTTTAACTGACTTTCTCTGATATCATACTGTAACGCTCCGAGTTTTCTGAACCCAGTTTGTTACTCATAAACTCGAACATGACTAAGAAACTTTGGACCAAATTTAAAATTTTGCTCAAAAGTCTAAATTTGACATTTTCTAAAACCTCAAAACATTTAGAGACTTGCAGCGGAAATCATTTGAGCAAAAATAGAGTTAAACAAAACTATAGAACAATGTTTGAATAATCAGTTGAGACGTTAGGGAACATTCGGCCAAAAGAAATAACGGTTTAAATCACGAAATACTTTAAAAGTTGCAAAAGTCAAACTCATCTGCCGCTGTACAAAGCCAACAAGAGGGCAGAAATAAAACTGAAGGTCTCCACCGATGACGTCAGCCGGAGGAGTCATTCTTCTAGCTTCAGCCGATCGCAAAACGACAAGTATTGCTACTGCATCTACCGATGACATCAGCCGGATGATTCGTTCATCCCGCCTCAGCCGATCACTAGACGACAAGTCTTTTACTCACTCCTTCCGGTAGGTTAAATACTCGACATCATCCGGTTACAAAACGACAAATTACATCCTACATCTTCCGATGGATTTAACACACGACATCCACCGGAGACTAAACGACAAAACTTCTACTACATCATCCGACGAATTTAACACCCGACATCCACCGGTCACAAAACGACAAATTTTCCACTTATATCTTCCGATGGCTTCCACTGAAGACATCTTCCGATAGACAACAGAACAACAACTCAGCATCTGCCGATAGACATCGTCTATCAATAGGGAACAGAGCGACATTTCAACTACTCCTTGCTATGCAAACACAACTCTGACTACGAAAAGAAATTTACTTACTTCACTGAAACTATTCAGAAACAATTCAAAACATTGCATTACTCAATATCCAGTAAGAACCAACATTAAAACTCAACAAAATACTATTATCAGAAAAATCTCAAAGACGTATTCAAAATATTGAAACCACTACTGTCATGAAATCTCAACACACTTAAATTGAAACATTGTCAACTAAACCTTCACACCAACAGACATCAGTCAAACTGCCTCATCAGGATACCAAAGCGTGGCATGAATGTGCTTTAACAACTTCGCCTATTCCTCAGTAAATTCAGAGAACTCTCCAGTAGTTACCTAAACACCTACATCACAAAACTCATCTATTAGCCTAATGCTAAGCAAGTAAAGCAATAATGAAATGATATGCTGAAACATAAAACCTAAACATATAGTTTCTACTTTCTCATCTCAGTTGTACATTCGTTCGTTTACTGATCTGATCCCTCGGTTCCCTTGGGAGTGAGATCAATTCTCTCAATGTTATACATCCTCTACTCGATTAAGGGGCGGATTAATTCCCTTAATAGCTATTCTAATCCCTCAATTCCCTTGATAGTGGGATCAATTCTCCCAATGTTATACATCCTCTACTCGATTAAAGGGTGGATGAACTCCCTTAATAGCTATTACATTTCAATCTGTACTTGCCTTTCCATGCCACTACATATAAATTTATTTTCGTATTCTTTCAAAAACATGATGCATAACACGCAGAAAATACTCAAGCATGCATAAACCTACTGTTTTGTGATGTAGGTCCGAAGGCAAACACAATACTTCACTTACCTGGATTCCTGGGGAAATGTTTGGTTGCTAACCACTTCGGGTTTTGCTCAAACCTAAAACCATAGACAGTGTATTAGTTAAACTTCATTCTAAACTATCGAGGAGTCTAAGGAAATTAGTTTGGAAGCTCAGATCTTCGGGCATTCGTAATTCTGCACTTAACCCGAAACTACACTCATTCACAACACTCCCAAAACACATACATTGCACTCCCTCTGTTACCTAGCCGTCAACTCATAAGGAAAAATGAACAAACTAACCTAAGTGGGAGAAATCGCTGGAGAAATAGAAGGGAGGGTCTCCTAGAGCACTCTGCTGAGCTGAGGAGCTAAGAGTCGAAAAGAATTGGAAAACAGTGGCGGCTACAATGCATTAAATCCAAAAACGTATTCCTTAAATACGTTATCCATTTTAAATTTCCAATTACTCTTATGCCCTTGCCTAGTCATCCATTAACCCTACTTTTACTATTGTCATTAAAGTGTGTCATTAATTTTAGAAAGAAATAAGACTTGGTTCTATAGAACCGGGTCTTACAATCTACCATCCTTAAAAGAATTTTGTCCTCAAAATTCAGTACCTGAATAACTCTGGATATCGGTCCATCATGTCTTGCTGGCGCTCCCAAGTTGTCTCCTCTATGTTCTGGTTGTGCCATAAGACTTTTACCAGTGGAACTTCCTTGTTGCGCAACACTTTTACTGCATAGTCTAGAATCCTTACTGGTTTATCCTCATAAGTAAGGGTAGGATGAACTTCAATGTCCTGTTGTTCCACAACTTGATTTGGGTCCCTTATGCACTTCTTTAACATGGAAACATGGAACACACTGTGTATCCCCTCCATAGAAGCAGGACATTGAACTTTCCTCTCTTCCCAAATCTCACAACTTCTTTGAACGGTGACACCTTGAGAAAAACTTCATCACCTATCTCAAACTCCAATTCTCTATGCCTGCAATCTGCATAACTTTTCTGTCGACTTTGAGCTGCCAAAATTCTCTATCGGATGAGGGCAGCCTTCTCAACACTTTGCTGCACAAAGTTAGGACCAAGCAACTATGCTTCACCAAATTCATCCCAGTACAAAGGCGATCTGCATTTTCGTCCATACAATGCTTCATACGGTGTCATTCCTATTGTTACTTGAAAACTGTTATTATAGGAAAACTCCACCAATGATAAGTATTTACTCCAAGATCCTTGAATATCTAATATGCAAGCACGGAGCATATCCTCTAAGATCTGAATAGTTCTCTCAGATTGTCCATCTGTTTGAGGGTGAAAAGCTGTACTGAAATTAAGCTGCGTCCCCATAGCCTTGTGCAAACTCTTCCAAAACTTAGATGTAAATCTAGAGTCTCGGTCTGAAACTATAGTGCTTGGAACTCCATGCAGTCTAACAACTTCATGCACATACAACTTAGCAAGTTGATCCATCGAGTATGTCATCTTTATCGGTAGAAAGTGGGCAGATTTGGTTAAATGATCAACTATCACCAAGATTGCATCATGTCCCTTTGCTGTTCTAGGCAATCCCACAACAAAATCCATCATTATTTGTTCCCATTTCCATTCAGGGACTGGTAGAGGTTGCAATGTTCCTGAAGGTCTCTGATGCTCAGCTTTAATCTGCTGACAACACAAACATGATCCTATATACTCTGCCACACTCCTTTTCATAGATGGCCACCAATAATGCTGTTTAAGATCCTTGTACATCTTTGTACTTCAGGGGTGAACAGAAAATCGAGAAGAATGTGCTTCAGAAAGAATCTCATCTCGAAGTTCCTTAATGGCAGGAACAAACCATCTATTTCTAAACTTAAGGATTCCATCAGCGGAATAGTTAAAATCTAATTTGTTCGTAGAATCCATGCTTAACTTGTACTTGTTACACTCGTCATCATTCGTCTGAGCTTCCTTTATTTTCTCTAGAATGGTAGGCTTTAAGGTTATGGCTGAAAGTACAGCCGATACACTGGATACTGCTTCTAGATTAAACCTTTGGAATTCTGACTCTAAGGCTAATGGCATATCGAAAATCATAGTTGGGGTTGATGTGTTTACTCTACTCAAAGCATCTGCCACAACATTTGCTTTGTCGGGATGGTATTTAATCTCAAAATCATAATCCTTTACGAATTCCAACCATCGACGTTGCCTCATATTTAATTCCTTCTGTGTGAAGATATATTTCAGGCTCTTATTATCTGAAAATATCTCACAAGACTGTCCATACAAGTAATGCCTCCAAATCTTAAGTGCAAATACCACTGCAGCTAATTCCAAGTCATGTGTAGGGTAATTCTTCTCATGTATTTTCAACTATCTAGAAGCATAGGCTATTACCTTACCATCTTGCATCAACACACATCCAAGGCCAATCTTGGAAACGTCACAATAAATGCTGAATTTACCATTTTCAACGGGAAGGGTTAATATTGGTGCATTGGTCAACTTCTGTTTCAAAGTTTGGAAACTGGATTCACACTCCTCTGTCCATGCATACTTAATGTTTTTCCTAGTTAACCGAGTGAGGGGTGTAGCAATTTTCGAGAATCCTTCAATAAAGTTCCTATAGTATCCTGCTAATCCAAGAAAACTCCATATATCTGTAGCATTCCTTGGTTGGGGCCACTCCTTAACTGCTTGGACCTTGGCTGGATCGACAGATATCCCATCTCCAGAGATCACATGAACAAGAAAGTGAACTTTGTCCAACCAAAACTCACACTTGGAAAACTTAGCATAAAGTTGGTGTTGTCTAAGTACTTCTAACACCAAACTCAAATGCCTTGCATGCTCATCCTTAGTAGGTGAATAGATCAGAATATCATCAATAAACACTATGATAAACTTGTCCAGATACTCATCAAACACTCTATTCATAAGATCCATGAATACTGCTGGTGCATTTGTCAAACCAAAAGACATAACCAAAAACTCATAATGTCCATATCTTGTGTGAAAGGCTGTCTTAGGAATATCCTCATATTTGACTTTCAATTGGTAATAACCGGACCTAAGGTCAATCTCAGAGAAAACACGTGCACCATTAAGCTGGTCAAATAAATCATCAATCCTTGGCAATGGATACTTGTTCTTGACAGTTAACTTATTTAATTCCCTATAATCAATGCACATTCGTATTGACTCATCTTTCTTTTTAACAAAAAAGACAGGTGCACCCCACGGTGAAAAGCTTGGGCGTATGAACCCTTTCTCCAACAGATCCTCCAACTGCTTCTTTAATTCCTTAAGTTCTATTGGTGCTAGCCTATATGGATTTTTAGACAGAGGCTCAGCGCCGGGGTAAACACTTACAACGAATTCGATTTCCCTATCTGGTGGTAAACCAGGAAGGTCATCTAAAAACACTTCAGGGAAGTCTTGGACAATTAAGACATTTTGGGGAGTTGCTTTTCCTACGAATTGTGTATCTAGAACACTGGCCAAGAAGCATAGGTACTCTCTGCATGGTGAGGGTCTACAATTTATCGAAGGCATAACAGACATTTCTCACTCTTCTTTAAAGCTTGGAAGGTATGATTGAAACCACCAGGGGGTTGGAATCTAACTACTCCAATCTTACAGTCGATTGTGGCATAATGTTTAAACAACCAATCCATTCCTAGGATTACATCAAATCCCATTATATCCATAATAAAGAAATCAGCAGGTAGACTAACGCTCCTTACTAACACATCACTGTCAAGCATCACATGGTTAGAGTGCATGCATTCACCAGAGGGTAAAGCAACACTAAACACATGCATAGAAGGGGTAAAATGTACATCTAACTTAACAGCAAATGTAGATGCTATGAATGAATGTGTTGCACCAGAATCTATCAATGTAAAAGCAGGTATAGAGTTGACCAATATAGTACCTGACATAACAGCAGGCTGCTCATCATCGCCCGACTCCATCATGGAGAATATCATCGGCTTAATCATAGCAGGGCCATTCTTAGGAGCTGGGCAGTCCCTAATGACGTGGCCAACCTTGTTACAGTTGAAGCATCGGGTGACTCTGGGCTTCGGGCAATCCCTGAATGTGTGTTCAATTTCCTCGCAATTGAAACACTTTTCTGAACCGAACCTGCATTCACCCAGGTGACTCTTCGAACATTTCGGGCACAGGGGAAACTTCCTGGTATCCGGCACTTTCTTTCCTGTTTCTTGGCAATGCTGGCCTTCACTAGGCCTCTTTATTCCCTTTTGTTGGTATGGCTGGATAAACCTTTGTGGGACCTCCTTTGGTCCAGTGCACTTCCTTTCAGCTTCTTCCACTTCCAGAGCAGTGGACACAACTTCGCTGAATGTTAAGCCTTTAATACCACAAAATTTAACTCCTCTATAAATTTCTGGCTTCAGTCCATGCACAAATTTGAACACTTTATCCTCGTCCTTGTGAGCAAAATGTCCAGCAAACCTGGACAGGGACTCGGCCACGTACCCTGTCTGCTTCAAGTTCAAAAATTCCAACTTCTTCGCGGTTTGGACAGTGCTGTTAAAATACTTCCCATAGAAAACGTCTTTGAATTGCAACCAAGGAATCGCCAAAACATCAGTGGCAGTCTCTACTGTTTCCCACCAGAGTTGAGCTTCACCGGCCAAATAAAACGTTGCCAACATGACCTTATCTCCTTCTCCAACGTTGGCGCACCTAAACATACTCTCAATCTTCCTAAGCCACCTTTCAGCAAAAACTGGATCAGATGACTGTCCATCAAACGTAGGCGGTCTTAACCTCCTGAATCTATCTCCAGAATGTTCATTGCTAGAACCCGAGTTGGCACTTCCTTGTGCCTCTCGGTTCAGCAGCACTCCTAGTTGATCAGACTGTTGGCGCACTAAATCGGTTTGCTGACGCACCAAATCTGTCAGCTGTCTAATCACACTAGGATGCTCCTCAGTTCTCGAGTTGGGCATCTCTCTTGGTATTCTTGGTCTCCCTGGTCGTCTAGACATCTTACAAGATTCCCTGCATAGGGTTAACTACTCTCATAAACATCTAATAACTAAGGTTAACATAAATACTTACAGTTGTTGGAGTACTCCCATGCAACGATCGGCACTGATGAGTAATCTTTTGAACAGTTTAACTGACTTTCTCTGATACCATACTGTAACGCTCCGAGTTTTCTGAACCCGGTTTGTTACTCATTAACTCGAACATGACTAAGAAACTTTAGACCAAATTTAAAATTTCGCTCGAAAGTCTAAATTTGACATTTTCTAAAACCTCAAAACATTTAGAGACTTGCAGCGGAAATTATTTGAGCAAAAATAGAGTTAAACAAAACTATAGAACAATGTTTGAATAATCAGTTGAGACGTTAAGGAACATTCGGCCAAAAGAAATAACGGTTTAAATAGCGAAATACTTTAAAAGTTGCAAAAGTCAAACTCATCTGCCGCTGTACAAAGTCAACAAGAGGGCAGAAATAAAACTGAAGGTCTCCACCGATGACGTCAGCCGGAGGAGTCATTCTTCTAGCTTCAGCCGATCGCAAAACGACAAGTATTGCTACTGCATCTACCGATGAAGTCAGCCGGATGATTCGTTCATCCCGCCTTAGGCGATCACTAGACAACAAGTCTTTTACTCACGCCTTCCGGTAGGTTAAATACTCGACATCATCCGGTTACAAAATGACAAATTACATCCTACATCTTCCGATGGATTTAACACACGACATCCACCGGAGACTAAACGACAAAACTTCTACTACATCATCCGATGAATTTAACACCCGACATCCACCGGTCACAAAACGACAAATTTTCTACTTATATCTTCTGATTGCTTCCACTGAAGACATCTTCCGATAGACAACAGAACAACAACTCAGCATCTGCCGATAGACATCGTCTATCAATAGAGAACAGAGCGACATTTCAACTACTCCTTGCTATGCAAACACAACTCTGACTACGAAAAGAAATTTCTTTACTTCACTGAAACTATTCAGAAACATTTCAAAACATTGCATTACTCAATATCCAGTAAGAACCAACATTAAAACTCAACAAAATACTATTATCAGAAAAATCTCAAAGACGTATTCAAAATATTGAAACCACTACTGTCATGAAATCTCAACACACTTAAATTGAAACATTGTCAACTAAACCTTCACACCAACAGACATCAGTCAAACCGCCTCATCAGGATACCAAAGCGTGGCATGAATGTGCTTCAACAACTTCGCCTATTCCTCAGTAAATTCAGAGAACTCTCTAGTAGTTACCTCAACACCTACATCACAAAACTCATCTATTAGCCTAATGCTAAGCAAGTAAAGCAATAATGAAATGATATGCTGAAACATAAAACCTAAACATGCAGTTTCTACTTTCTCATCTCAGTTGTACATTCGTTCTTTACTGATCTGATCCCTCAATTCCCTTGGGAGTGGGATCAATTCTCCCAATATTATACATCCTCTACTCGATTAAGGGGCGGATGAATTCCCTTAATAGCTATTCTGGTCCCTCAGTACCCTTGGGAGTGGGATCAGTTCTCCCAATGCTATACATCCTCTACTCGATTAAGGGGCGGATGAACTCCCTTAATAGCTATTACATTTCAATCTGTACTTGCCTTTCCATGCCACTACATAAAAATTTATTTTCGTATTCTTTCAAAAACATGATGCATAACACGCAGAAAATACTCAAGCATGCATAAACCTACTGTTTTGTGATGTAGGCCCGAAGGCACACACAATACTTCACTTACCTGGATTCCTGGGGAAATGTTTGGTTGCTAACCACTTCGGGTTTTGCTCAAACCTAAAACCGTAGACAGTGTATTAGTTAAACTTCATTCTAAACTATCCAGGAGCCTAAGGAAATTAGTTTGGAAGCTCAGATCTTCGTGCATTCCTGATTCTGCACTTAACCCAAAACTACACTCATTCACAACACTCCCAAAACACATACATTGCACTCCCTCTGTTACCTAACCGTCAAGTCATAAGGAAAAATGAAGGAACT
The DNA here is from genome assembly GCA_022432975.1 of Begonia masoniana. Lineage (NCBI taxonomy): Eukaryota > Viridiplantae > Streptophyta > Magnoliopsida > Cucurbitales > Begoniaceae > Begonia > Begonia masoniana. Next base: position 59,422,109 of record CM039502.1, on the reverse strand, counting down.
CACCTAAGTCAGAGAAATCGCTGGAGAAATCGAAGGGAGGGCCTCCTAGAGCACTCTGCTGAGCTGAGGAGCTGAGAGTCGAAAAGAATTAGAAAACAGTGGCGGGTACAATGCATTAAATCCAAAAACCTATTCCTTAAATACGTTATCCATTTTAAATTTCCAATTACTCTTATGTCCTTGCCTAGTCATCCATTAACCCCACTTTTACTATTGTCATTAAAGTGTGTCATTAATTTTAGAATGAAATAAAACTTGGTTCTATAGAACCGGGTCTTACATATCCTCAACACAATTCCGACATATGGTGTAGGCCAATCGGCCACAGTAAGTCACAAGAACTTACCTCACGTCTCGTGCACACCGAGCTCCTCGTTTTGAGCTTTGTCACCTAAACATTCCATAGTGTCCTTTGTTAAAAACCGAGCCTCAACAATGAAGTTTTGTAAACTAACTAAACTCCTAACTAAAGAAAATTTCCTAAAATTCGAATAAACTTCTCTCGGGCATTTCATCGAGCAATTCACGCTCACAAATCATACACCTCCATTAATGGAGTTTTCTTAGCTTTCCAACAACTGGTTTTTCAACTAAATGCCAAATACCCTCATTCTTTCGCCCAACAACGCTCAATAATCACCAATATGACATTACTTAACCTTTTCTAACATTACCCGGTTATTTACGACAAAACCTAACAAAACCCTAACTATTTAACGACCTAGAAACCGGAAATAAACCGTCCAAAACTATAGATTCTTACCTAGAATCGCGATAAGGGAAGAAAACGTGAAGAAACTTTGAAGATCGGGGGAAGAACGATGAAGAACCGTGGAGGAGCGTCGCCTAGAAGAAGAAAATCGCCTGAGCCCTTTGAAGGAAAGAAAAAACGTTGAAGTGTTAGGAAGAAGAGGGTTTGTGGTGATTTTAATGAAATTGACTTGTCAAATGACAAGTTTGCCCCTCCATTTGATTTTTCGTTTAACTCATTGTTCGTCTATCGGTTCGGTTTCTCCAAAATTTTCTTATTTCACCAATAATTCTCACTTATTACTAGGGCTCTAATAAAACTTTCTGTTCGTCAAATGGGTTTAAGTTGCTATTTCTACGAATTAAACCACTATAGGGAAGTTCAGGCATAATACTTTCGATTTTGATTTCTAAATTTCCATACTTCTCCTAAAATTCATATTAATCATTAGGATTCCATTAAAATTCTCGATTTACAAAACGGGCATATTTTAATTATTTACAAAAATATCATTGCGCGCACAATTCAAAAACCCGTAAAATCGGGTGTTACAGCTTCTCACTGAAAAATGTAAGTGGTCTTTCCTCTTGCATTAGAACAGCTCCAATTCCCACTCCAGATGCATCACTCTCTATTTCAAATACCTTGTTGAAATCTAGAAGTGCTAGTACAGAAGAGTGGCATAGTTTCTCCTTGATCAGGTCAAAACTGTGCTGACAAGCTGGAGTCTAGTGAAACTCTCGTCCCGTTTTGGTGTAGTCTATGATAGGAGCCATGATAGAGTTAAAATCCTTAATGAACCTCTAGTAAAATTAGGGTAATCCATGGAAACTACACACTTCTGTTATTCCTATAGGAGTGGGCCAATCCTTGATGGTCTCGATCTTAGTTTCATCATCTTCCTTCTCATCCTTAGTAATGATAAATCCCTAAAAGTAAATCTTTTCTTGGGCAAATGAACACTTCTTAAGGTTGTCAAATAGCTTTGTAATCCTGAGGGTCTGGAATAGAGTCCTTAGGTGATCTAGGTGTGAAGGTAAGTCTAAGATGTAGACTAAGATGTTGTCAAAGTAAACAACTATGAACTTTCTTAGAAACTCCTTTAAAACATGATGCATCAATTGTATAAACGTGCTTGGAGCATTTGATAGGCCGAATGACATAACCATCCATTCAAACAGCCTATACTTGGTCTTTAAGGCTGTTTTCCACTCGTTGCCTTCTTTCATCCTGATTTGGTAGTAACCCCTCTTTAGATCCACCTTTGAAAATATTGTTGCTCCATTAAGCTCATCCAGCATGTCCTCTAGTCGAGGAATTAGGAATCTATACTTAATCGTGATCTGGTTAATGGCTCTACTGTCCATGCACATTCTCATTGAGTCGTCTTTCTTTGGGACAAGTAGAGTGGGTACTACACATGAACTCGTAGATTCTCTGATATATCTTTTCTCCAATAATTCTTGTACTTGACTATGCAATTCTTTAGTCTCTTCGGGGTTCATCCTATAGACTGGACGGTTTGGTAACATAACCCTTGGCAGCAGGTCAATCTGGTGTTCAATACCACGTAAAGGTGGTAATCCTTTTTGTAACTCCTTGAGGAATAAATCTTGGAATTTCTTTAGAAGGTTTTCTACTAGGGTTGGAATATTCCCTAACTCCATCCTGTCTCTGAATAATATCAAAATGAGGGGTCCTCCCTCTAGTAATGATGTCTTCAGTGCTCCCTTTGACATAAAAATGTTAGCCTTGTCCTTTTCCTTTTTTCTGGTCGCTTCATCCTTGGCTACTTGTTCGGGAGTTAATAGCGCAAGCTTGATTGTCTTTCCTCCGAACTTTAAGTAGTAGTTTGAATAGCCATCGCGTGTTGCCTTTCTATCATATTGTCATGGCCTACCTAAAAGTAAGTGGCTGGCATTCATTGGTACGACATCACAAAGGACCGAGTCCTTGTACCCTTTGATGGTGAACTCAATAGTGACTTGTTGGGTGACCTTCACGTCATCCTTATCATCTAACCATCGCAATTTGTATGGTTTTAGGTGTGTACAGGCCTCTAACTCTAGTTTTTCTACCATATCACGGGAGGCCACATTGGTGCAACTTTCTCCAACGATGATTAATGAGCATACTCCCTCCTTGATTAAATAGCGACTGTGAAAAATGTTTTCTCTTTGATAGATCTTTTTCGTGTTCTTTGTCACGGGGGTCCGCCGGATAACCATTAGCAAAGATTCTTCTTGCGCATGTAAAACTTCATCGGTTGACTCACTTTGCTCTTCAACCTCCTCTATTGGTTTGTCCTCACTTGCAATTTCTCTTGCGCCATCTATGATTACCATTACACGTCGGTTTGGAAACTAGGCTACCATATGTCCTAGACCAAGACACTTGAAGCATTTAATTTCTCTAATTTTTGGTCAGTTTACATCTACCACTACAGGTTTACTATCCCCTTCCTTAGCAGGCCAACTTCGAGTAAAATGTTTCTTCCCTTCTGCCTTACTGACTGTTTTGTTGGTATCCTGGGTTTTGGGAGTAAATTTCTTGTGGATGGGTGCCTTCTTGTTTATCTTTAGTTGCCTCTAAACTTTCAAGGCTAATTGCACCACCATGTCCATCGAGTCTAGTGGTTGTAAATTCATTATGTCACCAATATCTCGATTTAAACCTCTAATGAATCTAGCTATCACTTGCTCCTCATGTTCATCTAGTCCTCCACGGATTTTGAGTGTCTTAAACTCTGTGAGATACTCCTCCACAGTCTGCCCATAATGTCTTAGGTTTTGCATCGGCAAGAACAGTTCCTGTTTGTAATGACTAAGCACAAATCTTTTCTTCATGAGAGCCTTCATGGCTCTCCATGTGATGATAGAATCCTCTTCATTCCGTCTCCTCTAAGCATTGAGGTTATCCCACCATAACGAAGCATATCCTGTTAACTCAACCGCCACTAATTATATCTTTACTCTCTCAGAGTATCAATAGTACTTGAATACTTTCTCAACCTTTTCAACCCAATTGAGGAATGCATCTCCATAGCAAGTCCCATTAAATGATGTAATGAAAAGTTTAACATGCTTGAGGTCCTCATTGTCCCTACATCGGTCAGGAGTAAAGTCCTCATCATCCTCTTCGGTCCACTCTTCATCAAAGTACTCTCGGTTTTGATACCCCCTCCTTGGTGGTTCGGTTCTCTTCCTAGGCATAGTTTCTTGGCTCTCTCTTGTACGCTCGGCCATAATTTCCAAAAGATGGTTTACCTTTTGGCAAAGCTAATCGATTTGTCCTCCGGCACTTGACTTCCTTTCTTGATGGTTTTGAGCTTCGGTTTGGGGCAACTCTTGGTCTAGGTTTTGGTCACAGATAATGTCACTTCTAGTTTTCATTTCTAATACTAAATAGCTTCTAAAGTTTTAAGGATCAAAGGCTAGAAACCAACCCAAATAATAATAATAATAATAGGAACACTCTCTCAACCGAACACTAAACTCCAATAGACTACGAGTTAAGCAAGACAAAACTATATGAAATAAGCAAGCAAGATCAATTATAAACACAAGTTAAACACACAATGGAAGCACTATGTGCACTGATACCAAATGACGTGGTTTGCTCCTGTAAAAACCAAGTTATAACAACAATAAACTCAAGGGTCGGTACTCTAAGCTCAATCTGAATAGTACCCCAAAATAGTATGCATAACTTTAACAATATATACTCAAATGCTATGAAACTTTAGGGGAAACTTACTTGGCAAGTGATGAGTAAGCCCTTAAAATTTCAGAAGAAAAATGCTGAGATGAATGAGATATGTAAGGAACACCCACAGCAGGTCCGAGAGGCAACTTATGACACCTTTGGAAGATGTGACCTTCAATAAAGAAGGAATGCCCCAGTAACTAGGCATGATTTTCCACTTTTGTTCTAGCTTCCAACCTTTGCAAGATTGGAGAGAAAGGATGGCAATAAGAGTCACTAAGCAACCACAAAACTTGGAAGACAATGGAGGCGCACGCCGCTCAGATATCACTCACTGAGGCAACAATAACTTGAAGGCCAAAGAAGCACTTCGAACATGAATGAAATGTTTCAGTTTTCTATTGTTTAAAAAGTGTTTTTACAATGCAGCATAAGATGCTTAAATATCTATTAAGGTGGCTAGGGTTTCGACTAAAAACACAAAGGAAATAGCCGTTGGGCTCAGGTCTCGACCACGCACTCGCACGCGCTTGTTTGCTTTGGCATTCTACGCGTATGTCCTTGCATGGACAGCTTGGCGCCCCTCCATTGGTCCTCAATCCTAGCTGGAACATGCTAGGCTAGAGTGGATCCAAATTGTTGTAGGGAACTTCTATAATGATCCTTTTGTCCATCGCTCAGCTACATGGCTTATCCGTGCGCGAGCTGATCAATGCCCACGGTGCTGGCCAGGTCAGCCATCCATGTGTGCCCCTACCAATCATCCTCCCTACGACCAGATCACTCATTCGTGCTCTTGTCCTTGTTTCTGTCTGTGCGCGCTCGTTGATCCCTCGTGCGCCAATGCTCGGACACGTGAGTGAGATATCCTTTGCGCGCCAAATCTCGGTCATGCGCGCCAAACCTCGGCCGTGCATGAGATAACGCTTGCACGCCAACATCTCAGCCATGTGCACACCGAATCTCAGCCATGTGCGCGCCAAACCTTGGCACCCGCTAACCTACAAACTACCACACAATTTGATATGCCCACAGTCTCAATCCATCGAACACAAGTCAATGTATGTATTTATTTATTTTATCTATCTAATGGACTTGTGAAATTTTGTAGGAAATTGGCTTCTCAAGGTTTGGAAAGAAATTAATGAAGAAGGAATTTGTTTTTCTTTAATTCAAATTATGTAAACAAGCCTTGTATTTAATTTGTATATTTTTAGGAAACTTTAGTTTTGTTTAAAACTTGTTATTTGGCAAACTTTAGCCTTTTAGAATGTATGTTTGTAATAGTCTTTAAAAGGGGATGCTAAATCAAGGTGAATAAAGGCTGAACCAAGTGAACCAAGGCAAAAAAAATGCTGAACCAAGGCTGAACCGGCTGAACCAAGTTGAATCAAGGTTGAACCGGCTAAACAAAGCATGAACCAGGCTGGACAATGCATGAACCAGACTGAACCAAGGTAAATTAAAGATGAACCAAAGTGCAAGAGAGCTGAACCAGTCTGAAGACATTCATCAGCAGACCGAACTGCAAGCGTTCTACAGAGCGCACTAACGGCTCTTTTTCTGCCGTTGCCCGATGCTTTTCCGCAGCGATCTTCTCCTCCTTCTTCACCGATTCTCTTTTATTATTTAAGCTCCTCTTCAACCTCTGTAAAATGTTAGCCAATCAGTTTAATATTTGGAAATTTGTTTCAGAGCGTTCTCCGCGAGCGACAGAGGGAGTTTCTCTCGGTGCTTCATCGACGCGCAGCGCCTAGATGAAGCCACCCGATTGCACCTCAAGCTTGTGGCTGCTGAGGGTGTTCTTAGTCCTCCTCCTCTTCTTCCAAGCATTGGAATCAAGGAGAAAGGGCCAACGCCATTGCTCCCTCCGCCGAGAGCTCCTTCGCCAGCAACGAAGGAATTCTTTCACCCAAAACGCCGAGTCGTTTCTGGGTAAGCTTAGGGCCTTCATTTCCCCTCCTCCATCATTTCCACACCATTCTGAGCGACACCCACTTCCTAGAAAGCTCGGTATCTCTTCTCTCCCTCTCGCCATTTTCATTTTATGTTGCTCTGTTTATCATTGTTTTGCTCTATTTTGGGGTGTTCCTTAGAGCCCCAATTCTTTTGTTTATTTTTTGTCTTCCGCATGCCACCTCATCCCATTTAGCACCCCAATAGCCCATCACAATGCATATAACAAATTAAAGGCCAATGTTTACATAAAATATAAGAAAATGTCAATGTTTGCCACAAACCAAAAAAATACACAAAACACATGATTATAAGGATTTGCCTTCGGGAAGACAAATTCCCTCTTCAATGTGAGATGATCCTGGAAGTGATTCCCAAGAGAGAACATATGTAGGCTTCCCCATGTCTTGAGAATTTGGCTTCCACTCCAAGTTACTTAAAAGATCTTCACCTGCAAAACTAGCAAAATTGTTAGAATGAAGATTAATTGGTGATCGTACCTTGGTTTGAGATTGAGTCACAGGCCTCTGAGGCATATCAAAGGTTCTTTGTGATGTGGTACCTATGAGTCCCTGCCATTTTTGTTGGGAAGACCGTGACAGTTTGATCGACGAGTATTACATGATGACTACTCAAATTTCTACCCTTTGAAGTTTGGTGGGAAGATTATTAAGTTAGCCCTACTCAATCTCGAATAAGTGGCTAAAGATGAATAAGTAAAAAGAAAGGAGAAAGACAAGTCGAACCTCTTTATGTCAAAGAAAGAGTTAAAGAAGTCTCTTTTGGAGGGAGGCCCTCTCATCCTTATGATGTTTAGAGAAAGGTTAGAAGAGCTAGGGGAACTCCCCATGGAAGTTAGAGATCTCTTGAACAAATTTGAATACATGTTTCCGGAAGAACTACCACAAGGTCTACTACCCATTCGGGCATCGAGCACCAAATTGACCTACAACTGGGGGTTGTGCTGACAAACTGCCCTGCTTATAAGATGAATGAAGAAAAAACTAAGGAGCTGCAAAGACAAGTGAAAGAGTTATTAGAGAAGGGGTACATCGGAGAGTCAATGAGACGATGCACCGTACCTACTCTTAAGGGATGGCTTCATGAGAATGTGTGTTGATAGTAGAGCCATTAATCAAATAACTATCAAGTACCAGTTCCTATCCCTCAACTTGAGGATATGTTAGACGGGCTTAGCGGAGCTTTCTATTTTTCCAAGGTGGATCTAAAAAGTGGCTACCACCAAATATGGATGAAGGAAGGAGATGAGTGGAAAACGGCTTTTAATACCAAATATGGGCTATTCGAGTGGTTAGTAATGTCATTTGGTCTTTCAAACTCTCCTAGAACCTTTATGAGACTTATACACTACATGCTCAAATTCTTGGGCAAATTTATAGTGGTCTACTTTGACAACATCCTAGTGTATAGTTCGGACCTTGGATCCCACCTACATCATCTTGGAACTCTTTTTGTAATTCTTAGGGGTGCCAAGTTTTTTGGGAATCTCAAAAAGTGTTCTTTCACTCAAGAGAGAGTGTATTTTCTTGGTTTCATCATCACAAAGAATGGTATGGAGGTGGACGAGTCGAATATTAAGGCCATCAAGGATTGGCCGATTCCAAAGGAAATCTCAGATATAAGAAGCTTCCACGGGTTGGCTTCTTTCTATAGAAAATTCATTAAGGATTTTAGCTCCATCATAGCCCTCATCACCGATTTCACAAAGAAAGGAAAAAAAGTTTCAATGGACTTAAGTGTGCCAATAAAGCTTTGAGTCAATCAAGGAGAAATTATGTAAGGCGCTTGTCCTCATGCTTCAAAATTTCAACAAAGTTTTTAAGGTCGAATGCGACGCATCCGATTTGGGCATTGGAGCTTTGCTCAAGCAAGAGATTAGGTCGATTGCCTACTTTAGTGACAAACTCAACGGAGCAACCATCAACTATTCGACTTATGAAAAAGAGTTCCTAGCTTTCATCCGAGCTCTTGAGATATGGCAACATTACCTCCTCCCCAAAGAATTCATCATACATACCGACCATCAAGCCCTCAAGCACATCAAGTGCAAAGGAAAACTTAATAGAAGACATGCGAATTGAGTAGAATTCCTTGAGAGATACCCCTGCATCATCAAGTATAAAAAGGGAGAAATAAATCTAGTAGTCGACGCTCTCTCTAGGTCGTATGTCCTCTTAACCAAGTTAAGTGCAAGATATTTTAGGTTCGATTGGATAAAGAGCACCTATGAAGGGGATTTGGACTTCGGCTATTAGTATGAAAAATGCAAAGAGAAGGCAAAAGGGAATTATCGCATGGTGGATGGTTACATCTTCAAAGAAAGAAAATTGTTCATACCTAGTGGAGGCATTAGAGAGTCCTTAATCAAGGAGGAGGTTTAACTAGCCATTTTGGAGAGAATAAGAACTTGGATATTGTAACGACCCCTTTTTTTCAATAAGATATTGTCCGCTCTGGGGATTGGACAGTAGCCCAATATCCTCCCCTCACGGCTTTGTTTGACGAGGACTTCCCAGTCGGTCACCTAACTTGGTACTACTCTCGCCGAAGCACTTTTAACTTCGGAGTTCTTATGGGATCCATTGCCAATTATACTCCAAAACGCGTCTTACTATCTTGGGAGGGTCTCTTTACATATGTTTCATTTTTATATACTTTCCCAAGCGGTGTGGGATTGTGACGACCCCCATTTCTATGACCGAACCCTCCGGCCCAAGTCCAACTCAGGATCTGCGGAACACTGGGTGGTTCCTCCTCATACGTGTCCATTCGGGTCATCACAATCACCCCCCCTCGGGGGCCCAACATCCTCGTTGGCCACATTTCCGGTTGGGTACAGGCTCTCATACCATTTGTAATGACCCCTTTTTCCCAGTAAGATATTGTCCGCTCTAGGGATTGGACCGTAGCCCAATATCCTTCCCTCACGGCTTTGTTTGGCGAGGACTTCCCAGTCGGTCACCCAACCTGGTACACTCTTGCCGAAGCACTTTTAACTTCGGAGTTCCTATGGGATCCGTTGCTAATTGTGCTCCAAAACGCGTCTTACTATCTTGGGAGGGTCTCTTTATATATGTTTCATTTCCATATACTTCCCCAAGCGATGTGGGATTATGACGACCCCCTTTCTACGACTGAACCCTCCGGCCCAAGTCCAACCCGGGATCCGCAGAGTTTTAACCAAGCACGTCACCCTCCAGCCCAAGTCCCACTCGGGATTTGCGGAGCACTAGGTGGTTCCTCCTCATACGTATCCATTCGGGTCATCACAGATATGGTCAAGGAGATCTTCTATTGGCCGCATTTACTACGTGATGTGCATCAATTCTTAGAGAAATGCTTTGTGGGCAAGAAAGCTAAGAGTAGGGTGCTTCCTCAAGGGTTCTATTTACCATTGCTGTACCAAACCATCATTAGGAGGAAATAAACATGGATTTTGTTATGGAGCTACCCCGCACCGCCCGAGCCAAGGAATCAATCATGGTGGTTGTGGACTGATTTTCAAAGATGGCACACTTTATACATTGTTCCAAGATGGATTACTCCGTCCACATAGCCAAACTATTTTTCAAGGAAGGGGTCCGCTTGCATGGGGTACCCAAGTCCATAATTTCATATAACGACACCAAGTTCATAAGTTCATTTTTGAGGAAGCTCAGTACAAAGTTGCTTTTTAGCACCTCATTCCACCGTCAAACCTATGGTCAAACCGGCATGGTGAATCGGACTTTGAGCACCTTTTTAAGGAGCATACTGGCCAGAGGCTCACCTGTAATACCCGGTTGTACGGACTTGTATATTATATTATTATTATATTATTGGATGACATTTTTGTAAATATGTCAAATCAGGTCCGTTTTACAAAAAGAAAGTATCATTACGATCCTAACGATTAATAGGAATTTTAGGGAAATTATGGGAATTTTCGGAGATTAAACGCTATATTCCGAGTTAATGCATTTCTCGTAATGTAAAAGACGTTCTCGTAAAAAATAGCAAACGAGGTCCAAATTACGAACGGACAGTTTTATTAAGTCCCAAATAATAAGTTGGACGTAGTGGTGAAGTAAGGAAATTTGGTGAAACTGATTGGCTAGACGATTAACGAACCGAATAACGAAACATATATAAAAACTAAAGAAGGGCAAAATGGTAATTTTACAAATCAAATTATATTAAAAACTAAGTTTCTCTCTTCTCTCCCTCACTTCTCCATTTCTTCTCTGGCGATTACGAAAACCAGAGAGCAAACCCTCGGCTTCCCTCTCTGCCGCGGCGATTTCTTCCTTAATCCGACCTCTGTTCGTTCCGTTTCCTTTACGTTTTCTCCTCCAATCGACCTTCTAGGTATGAACCTACAATCTTAGAGCTTTTATTTTGATGTTTACGGAGTTTTAAACAATTAGGGTTTCGATAGTTTTTCGTTAAAAACGCGAACTATGGTTCGTAATTAATAGGTTAGCCGTGATTAAGTGTATATTAAACGTATTGGACGTTATTGGACGAAGTTGGGTCAATTCGTGAAAAGGTTTAAAATCCGAGAATTTTAGGATTTTCAGAAAAGTTCGTAATTCGAGAATTGAGGTGCCGAGCGTAAATTTCTCGAATGAGTAGCTCGAGGAAATGGATTAGAACTTTAGAAAGCCCTTTAGTTAAGGTTTTGACAATTTGGAAGTTTATTAACTTAAACTCGTTTTAAGTCAATCCTTGTAAATTGCTTAGGTAAACAGCGCTCGTGGACGAAGCTTGGATTGCAGCGTGCACGAGGTAAGTTCTCGTGATTCTTCTCTGGCCGATTGGCCTACATCGTACGTCGAATGTTGTCTCGAGGAGTTTTGGAGATGCCTTTAGTTAGTTTTTCTCGGTTTGGGTAGCTAGGTCTTAAGGGTTTATAGTTCATGCTTTTACAGTCTTGATGGTACACGTTATTGCTTGTTTAATTTATGATAGAGAACTGTTCACGCATCACTTGTTTTAAAGAAAAGCATGAAAAATGAACTTCCGCACAGAGTTTTAAAGATAACGTAAAGCATAGCATTGGCCTTCGGGCATACAGGCCTTCGGGCATACAGTTTACAGGTCACGCGAGGTGGGGCTCAGGCACGGCTGTACGTGTTGTAAGCGTGTACCCCCCTCTTCTAGGTGGAAAGAGTAGTCCGCCCGCTGGATGAGCTCTCTCCGGTTAGAAGGTATAGGATCTCGGTGACACCTATAGTGCTTTGCATAGTAAGATAAAAGAAATAAAACATGGTTTAATGAACTCATAGCACAGCATGCATCGCATTTACGTAGAGCTTACTGGGATTTTATCTCATAGTGTATATTGTATGGTGTAGGTGACATAGACTTCGAGGTACCAGGTGAGGACGATGTCCCTCCACCTGAGGCATGATTCAGTTGACAGAGGATGGCTGCGGTTGTGTGCTGGCGCAGTCGAGGCTCACCGACCCGTGGGAAGTATGTGCAGAGTTTTGAGGGTTTTTGGGATATTTTGGGATGTATTGGTTAATTTGTATAGAAATTATAGGATGCTTGGTTCTGATAGACGTTAGGGTTACTTACCGATGTTTTTAAGGTTTTTATAAACTGATTGGTAAAACGTTTTGGTTTCAAGCTTTATTTAACGTTATAGAAATGTTTTGATTGGTTACGGATAGGCTCGGTTTTTAGAGCTATCCATGCAGTTGGATTTAGCAAATTTCGCTGCAAGTTGGTTGAGTATATATTTAGGGTGTAAGTCGATTATGTTATTGAAGATAAATGGTGGATAATATGTGAGATTTACTCCATGGAATTGGAATTCCAGTGAGTTGTGACGAAGGAAGTTGCTCTCTGGAAATTGATAAGTATAGAAAGTGTAAAGAGAAAACAGTGGAGTGAAGTTCAGCGATCAGGCGCGAAGGCCGCGATCGCTGCCAGCGTTCGGGTGCGATGGCCGCAATCGCTGCCAGTGATCGGGCGCCGCGCGCGCGATCGCTGCCAGCGATCGCGCACCGCACGCTTGATCGCTGCCAGCGATCGGGCGCCGCGCGCTTGATCGCTGCCAGCGATCGGGCGCGGCCTCCTTTCCTCGGGCAGAATGTCAATTCTGCCCTCCCCTTTTGTTTTAATTTAAATTAGTTTTAATATAGTTTTATTTAATAGTTTTAAATGTTTTAAATGATTTTAAAGTTAGATTTCAATTCCGATTTCGATTCTAGTTTCGATTTCGGGTTAGGTACTGCTTAGAGTTTAGTTAAAGATATTAGGATAAAAAAAATAGTACGGGAAATACGGGTACAGTATTAGGGACGTGACATCACCGATTGGGATGTTCAACTTCCATACATCGAGTTTGCTTATAACAGGAGCATGCATACCTCTATTCAAATGACACCATTCAAAGTAGTTTACGGATTCAACCCTCTTACCCCATTGGATCTTGTATCATTACCCATGAAGGACCTCGTCAACTCTATAGAGGCTAACAAAGCTGAGCAAGTCAAAAACATGCACGAGACAATGAGCAAAACCATTCAAAGGAAAAATGAAATGTATGCCAAGCATGCTAACCAAGGAAGAAAAGAGGTTATCTTCAAGGAGGGGGACCTAGTTTGGCTTCATCTAAGGAAGGAAAGATTTCCCAAACAACAGAAGTCTAAATTACTCCCAAGAGCCGATGGTCCTTTCAAAATTTTGGAAATGATCAATAATAATGCCTACAAGCTTGAATTATCGGGGGAGTACAGAGTATCAGCCACCTTTAATGTGTAAGACCTATCTCCTTATGTTGGAGAAGAGGATGACCTAGAGCTTGTTGAGTACTGGATTTGAGGGAAAATCCTGAATCACCCGAGGAGGATGATATGCCAAGGGGAGCTATTACTCGGTCTTGTGCCAAAACCTTGGCCGAGATTTCATCTAACGAGTTTTCTCTTTTTGTAGGGGGAACACCCTTGAAACAAATGGAGTGGGAACCGAGCATTCAAGATATGTAAAGGCCTTTTCCACACTTTATCATGGGAGCATTGTCCTCGGCCATGCATCATCGAAGGGAGAATTTGCCTTCCCTAGTGATAGCAAGTGCAATCGATTTTTAGTTTAGTTATCTTTTAGTCTTTGTGTTTGGATTAATGAATAGCTGAACCTAGGTGCTTGTATTTGGCACATGATATCTACATTTTGAGAGAAAAACAACTGAAGAAAAGGACAATTGGAAAGAGACGAACATTACCTTAATTGGCTAAGCAAAGGTGGTACTCAGCTAGGTGATGGCCGAGCCTTTCCCCTTTTACCTCTCCTTTTATCAGCTAGGTTTTTGATTCCTTGTAGACCCTAAATGAGCTAAATGGGTGGGGGTATAAAAGTCATTATTAAACCCTTCTCTCATCAGTTTTTGAATATAATTTGCAGCAGCATTTTCGGCTCCATTGAGTATACCTCATTTCTTCTGGTCAATGAGTATATCTAAGAGCTGAGTGATTTTGTTTCCACTTTGTTGTGAGCCAAGGTGGTTTCTTTTTATTGCAACATTCTTCCTCTTCTTCTTAGGAGTGAAAAATATAGAACAAGGTTATACAAAACTCTCATTCAAGGTTTGTTGGAGAGCTCTCTTGATTAGAGAGAGACAAGACTGAAAAGGTGCACCTTATAGCCATTTCAGACTAGCAACAATCAATCCTCCATATCTTTTTATCCTCTACGAATCAACCTTTGAAATTTTTAGAATATAGCGTCCACACCCCAGGAAGTTTCATTTAAAATTTCAAGTCATTTGGAGTTGTATTGGGAAAGTTGTGCATTTGGGAAGTTGGTTCATTCTCGGCCAAGTAGCAGTTCTACTTGGCAGTTTTTTTATGATATTGTTTCGTGCATAACTCTTTATCCACATTGAATTGGGTTCTGAAATTTTAGGAGCATTTCATAAATATTCTTAGCAAGAGACAGTGTTAAAATTTCAGAGCATTTGGATTTAAATTAGAGAAGTTATACTTTTTGAAAGTTATGTCATTTTCAAACCAAAACTGTTATTTTACCGAGCAAAATTTGTATTGCTATTGTGCTTCTATTTGTTCCCCAAGTTTGAAGCATATCACTTTCTCAAAAACTTCTTTTCAACTCATAACATTTAGTTGTAGAATTCAGTTTTAAAGAGTTTAACTATATTTTAGTTGTGTCCTTTATTGAATAAGGAAAAGGTTTCAATCTCCGCGTATCTTTGGAAACTTCATCCACCATGAATGAATCACTTATTTCCTCAAAATTCTTAACATGTAGGTAAAGGGTCTTTTGTAGCTTGACCATTGAACTGCCCAACTGTTTGCAACATATGTAACATAATAGTTCTAAGCTCAATGTTTCTAGCTTGGGTGGTAGGTTGTGCAATCTTTGAATTTAATCATTGTGCTCTTAGAATAGCATAGTCTCGGAATGATCGATTTCGTTTGGTCACTAGTTGTTGAACATCGTCATTTGGAATTCTTTGTTGATCTTGATTATCCCTTTGTTCCATTCTTCTTACTCTTGGAGTACACTCAAATTCAAGATCAAGAGGTTCAATCTTTGATTTGTCTTTGCTCATACTGTGTCACGGACTGCAAAATAAAAAATTAAATTTTTAGTGACAAATTAAGTGTAAAAATTCTGATAGATTTATAAAATATAATTATAGAGATTGTTCCCTAACAAAACCACAAAAAAGTTGTGAAAAATATATCTTAGAGCATGTGTACATTATTGTAACAAGTAATATAATAACTAAGATCGAATGCCGTATCCACATAGAACAATTTATAGGAGTTTTCTATAAACTTAATTTAAAACTTTTACTTTGAAAAGTAATGAAAAATTAAATTTCTATGATAAGGTTTTAAAAGAGAACGAAAAAAATAAAGTGATAGAAATATATGTAAAAAGTGATTGAGATTTACTTTGCTACCCTTATACTTTTTCGTTTACCTGGCACAACAATGCTATCACAATATTAATAATATCTATTACGTAACATGGAATTTAAAATGAATCTCAATACATTACCAAAATTCATATAAAATAATAAAAACTCTATAAAATAGAGATCATTATTTTCTGCTATTATATTTACTTACCAGTCAATCATTCTATTGCTCTTTGTAGAAAACTAGATAACGTCTGTAGTGGAGAGAAACAATGTATTATTATAACTCAATGGCAGTTGTCTATATCTATGAAATGATTACAAACTCATGGTATTTGGGCTCGGCGAGAAGGAAAATAATTGCTCTTAAGTACTAAATATGTTGTGAGACTTGGAATACGGAAAATAATTAATAAATGCTCTAATATAGTGAATATAGGTCAAAGATGTTCTCTGTTGTATTCAATAATGAAACTATACAGTGACGCTGTTCCTTTATACAAGTAGAGAGAAGATTCTAGAGAGTATACAGTTAGGAGAAATAAGAAACTACACACGTATGTGAGCACATTCCAAAAGGTTTCTAACATCCCCGCAACAGGTTGTGATGAAGATGTTCTTTGTTGGAGACTTTTTCTCTGAGAAAATCAAAGTCGATTTCCACATTATTGGATTTGGATGTCATATATGTCGCACTAATATTGTCAC
Source organism: Begonia masoniana (assembly GCA_022432975.1). Taxonomy (NCBI): domain Eukaryota; kingdom Viridiplantae; phylum Streptophyta; class Magnoliopsida; order Cucurbitales; family Begoniaceae; genus Begonia; species Begonia masoniana. Next base: position 59,406,093 of record CM039502.1, on the reverse strand, counting down.
AGTAAATCACTAAGCAAGTAGATGGTGGAAAACCAAGTTTTTTCAATAAAGAACACAGCCATATTACTTCATTCGCACTATTTGCCACACTTCGATACTCAACGTCAGTACAAGAGTGAGACACCCATTTCTGTTTTGTTGAAGATCGAGTAACAAAATTCAAACCAACGAAAATGCAGAAAGAACTAGTGCTTCAGTGATCATCGGGGCATGCAGCCAACCCGCATCAATAAAGCAGCAAATATCTAGAGACAACGAAGATTGAAAAGATAACTGTTAGAGCTTGTGCCTTTACTTGTATAAAGGAACCAAGAATTCGTTTCAACGTCTGCCAGTGAAGATCCGTCAGGCAATGCATGAGTTGACAAACTCTATTTACTGCACACAAAATATCTGATCGAGTAAGTGTGCAGTATTGAAGGGCACAAACTAAGTTATGAAGTTGCAAACCATGTGGGAAGGTGATGCAGAAATGACCTACAAAACCGTGTTAAAACCCATAAAAACAGCAAGTATGCCCGGCGCCCAGTTTTGCCGAGAACTAGAAATAAGCGTATAGAAAAATACACAAATGAACTCCAAATTAAACAAAACTTGACATGATAATTACCTGATGAGTGAAGTTAAAGACCATGGAATATCATAAGAAAATATGACAAGGAAACGAAAATATGCAGAACAACCCGTGGCTGATCCGATAAGCAATTAAGGGCACTTTCGGGTATAGTTTCTTTTCAAGGAAAGAAACAGTAGCGTTGGTGATGGTTTTGCTCACCTTCTTCTTAATTCCTACTCTTGAAAGTGAGGAGAGAATGATGAGTTAAGTACCAATCAAGTAACCTTGGACTTGAATGGAAATTGGAGGCACCACTCCCCTCGGATTGCTTACAACTGAGGCTTACTTTGCGGCTCAAAACCTACCTGGTTTTTGAGAGGGAAATATGCTATTTTCATTCACCAAAATCTAGATACAAACACCAATAACAATGCTTAAATATGATGCTAAGAAATCCTAGGCTTCCAATTAAAAATGAAGAAGCAAACGGCTGAAAAGAGTAGCCATTTGGAAAGCATCTGTGTGGCTGAGTGCGCGCGCTCCACTAGCCGTACTTGTCATTGCATGGCCAGTTGGATTCCTTCCTTTGGATGGCTGAAATTAATGGCATTGTAGGAAGGATCTAGAATATGTTCTTCAAGCCATTGATTTGGCCAAGTCATCCATCCATGTGAGAATGCATCAATGGTCCTCGGTTGTGGCCAAATAAATGGTCGGGCAACCTTTTTCATGCACCAAGCATCTTGAAATGTTACTTTCCATCCCATGTGTGCTAGATTTGCAAGAAACTGAGTGTCTCCTAAAGCTATATGCATGCATGTCCTAACTAAAACATCAAGGCCAATGTTTGCCAACAAAATACAAAGAAAAATCAATGTTCGCCAAACATAAAAACTTGGTTACAAAGTGATGTTTTGGGAAGACAAATTCTCTCTTCAATGAATCCATTCCAAACTTTAAGAAGGTCTTTACCTACAAAACTCACAAACCAACTAGAATACAAAATAGTTAAAATACACACATTGGTTTGTGTTTGACGGGTAGGTGTCCGTGGCACAACGAAAATGTAGAAAGAACTAGTGCTTTGGTGATCATCAGGGCATGCAGCCAATCTGAATCAGCAAAGCGGCAAATATCTAGAGACAACGAAGATTGAAAAGATAATTGTAAGAGCTTGTACCTTTTAAGTAACAAAGAATTCGTTTCAACATTTGCCAGTGAAGATCCGTAGGGCAATGCATGAGCTGACAAACTGTATTTACTGCAAACAAAATATCTGGTCGAGTAAGCGTGTAGTATTAAAGGGCACAAACTAAGCTGTGAAGATACAAACCATGTGGTAAGGGAGACCCAAAATTCAGTACAAGAAGACCATAAACTATCAAAGTAGGCATAGGTTTGTAATCTGTCATTCGAGCTCGAGAGAGTAGATCATAAATGTATTGAGACTGATTGAGCAGGAAACCAGTAGGATAGCGTGTGACACTGATGCCCAAGAAATGGTTAAGTGAACCAAGGTCTTTTAGAGCTACCTGAGAGTGAAGGAAGTTGAACAAATCATCTATGTGTGTTTTAGAGCTACCTGCCACAGTATATCATCAACATACACAAGCATGATGATGACAACCGAGTCATGCTTGTAAATAAATAGTGAACTATCAGCTCGTGAAACAAAGAAACCCCACCGGAGTAAGGCCAATTGAAGCTTATTATACCATGCTCGGGGAGCTTGTTATAGGCCATACAGAGACCTATGCAATCGACAAACGTGAGAGGGATACAGAGAATCAACAAAACCTAGTGGCTCAAGCATATACACTGACTCTGTCAATTCATCATGAAAGAAAGCATTTGAGACATCTAATTTTCATATATCCCAGCCCAAAGATAAAGAAAGCGATAAAGCTAGACAAATGGTTTGAGGCTTGACTACAGGGTTGAACGTCTCAGAATAATCCACCCCAACAATTTGATCATACACCTTAGCAACCAACCGAGGTTTAAGTCGTCAAGGGAACCATCAGAACGAAGTTTTCTTTCTGCCCATAAGGAGAAGGAACCAGATTCCACGGCTTGTTTAGGTGCAAAGCATATATCTCAACACACATGGCATCATGCGGGCCCTTGTGTTTGGAAGCCTGTTCATAAGTGAGAGGCTCAAGTAAATCTGGCTCCAAGGCAGCATAGAACGCCTATGGCCTTACAATACCAGCCTTAAATGGAGTAGTCATGGGATGAACATTTGCGGTACCATAAGAAGGTTCAATGGTAGGAACTCTGTGTCTCGTCCGAAGAAGAAATATGAGATGGTAGGGAAGAGAAAATGACAGGGTCAGAAGTAACGGTACTTGATAGAGGAGTATAAGCCTAAACTAAGGGAAGGGTGTTAATAGGAACATAGATTTATATAGCATAAATTATGAGTCGTGAAGAGCACATTTATCTCCTATTAAATATTTAAATTACACAAGAAGCTTTATATTATAGTGAACATGATAATTCAATGAGTATAATTGTAATAAACGATAGATCTAACTATCATTTACAGTTACAACTTCCAACTTTTTTTTAATAAATTCTTTCTCTAACTTTCAATTATTAATAATTTAAACGTTGTCATCTATTTATCTATTAAATCCAACACGCATATACTACATGTTCAATTGAATGAGATATTTTTAACTGAAAGGTGAGTTTGATTTGACCAAAAAAATAATTTAAAGTCTATTTCGTAAATGTCTTCAAATATTAAAGTTTATTGTAATATTTACTAGTTAATTTATAAATTACAACTTAATTTTTTTTTAACAAATTGAATCTCTACCTTTCAGTTATCAACAATTTATACATTGCCGTCAATTTATCAATTAAATCCAATAAGTATATACCACATGTTCAATTTAGTGAGGTTTTTTAACACAATTTCTAATATTTTTAACGTTTTCTAATCTGATTTCAAATTCTATTAATTTCTTATCCAGTGATTTTGAACATTGTCAATTGCGAGATAAATTTCTAAATCGAGTTAGGTCGGAAGAGTTAGAACTCAAGTTAAATCACCTTATTAAATAAAAAAAATAAAATTTATCAAATAAATTGATGACAAATTCTAAATTATTATTAGCTGAAAAATAAAAGTTCTACTTATCTAGAGAAGTAGTTAAAAAATACGGAGATGAGTTGTAAATTACATTTTTACCTTTAGAAGTAGACTGCTAGTCTTTTCAACTTTGTAACACCCTCCCTTTCGATTGCCCAAAAATACGCGAAATTAGCTTGGGCGATATCTGAAAATTTTATTTACTACAAGGTGGTTTTTCGTCCATCTCGCAACCTCAACCACAACCACTCTGATAATTGGTGGTCAATTTCAGACCCCTCAGCAGCACTGTGAGATAAGAAAAAGATAAGGCTTATACAGTCTTAGCCGTCAGATAGATACGCTCTTTCATCTAACGCTCACAAATTCCTCATTATGGATTGTCCTGCAAAAACTGATCTCTTCCACGGTCAGACTATAACACAGCTCATCACCCTCTTCTTCTCACACCCTCTATTCCCTTTGGCAGTCTTATTCGAGCTCCTAAACAATGGCCGCCACTACGACCACAGCCGCAGCTTCCTCCTTCATTGGAACCCGCTTGCCAGAGGTGAACTCAAACTCAGGGAGAGTCCAAGCCCGGTTCGGATTCGGAAAGAAAGGCCCGGCAAAGAAAGTAAAGAAGCCTAGTTTTGATCGTCCTCTCTGGTATCCAGGAGCAAAAGCACCAGAATGGCTCGACGGAAGCTTAGTCGGAGATTATGGGTTCGATCCGTTTGGTCTGGGAAAACCTGCCGAGTACTTGCAGTTTGATTTGGACTCTCTGGATCAGAACCTTTCTAAGAACAAGGCCGGAGACGTAATCGGAACCAGATTTGAGACCGGCGATGTGAAGTCGACTCCTTTCCAACCATACACTGAGGTTTTTGGGTTGCAAAGATTCCGTGAGTGTGAACTCATCCATGGAAGGTGGGCTATGTTGGCCACGCTCGGTGCTTGAGTGGCTTACCGGAGTTACCTGGCAAGACGCCGGAAAGGTACGCGGATTAATTATCTCGATATTTTTTAAACATAATCTTGATATTCCCATGTTAGAAATATTCAAATTTTCTTTCATGGCGAAGCTGATTGTTTTTTGGGCACATCAGGTAGAGCTAGTGGATGGATCATCATATCTGGGCCAACCCCTTCCGTTCTCCATTTCCACATTGATATGGATCGAAGTTTTGGTGATTGGATACATCGAATTCCAGAGAAATGAGAGCTTGACCCGGAGAGGAGGCTGTACCCCGGGGAAAATACTTCGATCCATTAGGCTTAGCCGCCGATCCAGAGAAGAAGGCGACGCTGCAGTTGGCTGAAATCAAGCACGCTCGCCTAGCAATGATTGGTTTCCTAGGGTTTGCCGTTCAAGCTGCAGCCACAGGTAAAGGTCCTCTCAACAACTGGGTCACCCATTTAAGCGATCCTCTCCACACCACCATCATCGACACTTTTACCTCCTAAATTACGCCTGTAAACTTGAAGAATTTCTACCTGGTTGAGGGGGCGTGAGTTGTAAGTATGGTTCAGAAGCTAATGTTGATACTTATGCTGCTGCACGTGTTAGCAGTTGTTCGTTGTGGGTAAATTGACTGATCATCCAACCAGCAATGGGGTGGAGTCATTAAAATTTGAAATTAAACAACTCTGTGATAGATTTTTTTATTTAGTTAATTTGTTCAATAAATTCATACCTACGTGACTGGTCCCTAGGTAAATATTAAAATAGACTATACAGTGAAAAGGTATTTCACTCCTTAAACCAAGCAACACCTCATAGCACGTTATAACCTCCATGTCCGTTAACTCTGTCTCTCCACCAGCTTCTTCTTCTTCCCTGCAATCATCTCTCTCTCTCTCTCTCTCTCGCTCTCTCTCTGCTTCTTTGCAAACTGTCTAGGGAAATCATACAAGATAAATCGAGATTCTGGAGCAATACGAGATTTCTTATCGAGTCCGGGATAGGTCTGACAAGATTAGTTAACTTTAGAACATTTTTCAAGCTTGGTTGAGATTTCCAATGTCCGTAGGTAAAGACGGGCAATGAAAGGATTGTAAGCTATCTCTAGCCGAGTTAACTTGGTGAGATTGCATAAGAACGAAGGAATGGAGCCATTGAGCAAGTTCTGGGAGAGAAATAGCCTAGTGGCGCCGGGTATTAACCGAAACTGGCTGGAATATCTCCGATGAAGTTGTTGCTTGAGAGATCCATAATCAGAAGTGTTGGTTTTGATGGTTATTACAACGGAATTTACTGTTACTCGTAATAATAATGACACGCATTACCATGGTAATTTTAAAACTGTTTTAAAATCACAAATAACCATAAATCGAATCTTTAGTGGAAGAGAAAATATTTTTGGAAAATATGTATTTTTTCAAATGTAAACAATTTACATTAAAAAATATTAGATTTAGATTATAGAAGAATAAAAAAAAAATATCTTTTTGAGAAACGCTTTTTGGTCAGGTACTTTCGCCTATCTTAACAGTTTTAACTCAGGATCAAGTATTTTTCGAAAATTTTGAAACCGTTAAGTTTTCTCTGAAAATCTCTTCACTTAAATTCTTGACATGTGGACATCAATCTTACGAGAATAACACACTCTTACATTTGTAAAGAGACGTGTTCTCAACACATGAGACGTCTCTCTTCGATATTAGAAAATATTTTCCTAAAAACAAATACGGAAAATGATTAGATCTCTCACTCCTTTGTCAAATCACATTTGACATTTTTATAGATCTCTCTTTAACAAATTTTTCAGATTTATTTTAATAAAAACTAATCTTAAAAAATAAATCTTAACTAATCAAATCTACTAGATTTCATTAACGGTTGATTAATATAATAAATCAAATTTATCAATTAATCATAAAATCTAAAAACAAAATTAGAATATATTTATAAAAACTACTTTTCAAGATAATATTATATTATGAGATTTTTTTTAGATATATTTTAAGTTTTTAAACAAACTATAAGTCAATTGTAGATCAAATCTATCTGATCAAATTCTTCAGATATACTTTTCAATCAAATTTCAAAAATCTGATTTTGACAGTTTGTTAAATAACAAATTTCAATTTAAATTTGAAGATAAAATCTCTTCTAAAATGATTCTTCAAATCTAATTTAAATTTTTTAAAATAATCTCATCTAATGAGATATTTTATTTTGAATTCAAAATATAAAAACTATTTATATATTTTGAATTATAATATATTCATTTGAGTGATTATAAATGATTAATCATAATTAATGATTTATATATTTATTCTTGTAACATGGAAATTTGAATAGTGATATAAGATGATAGAGGAACCGATGGATCTATAGATGACAGAGGGACCGATTGATCTATAGTCTTAAACTCCAATAATATTTGTTAATTAATATAAATTCTTTATATTAATTAACATAATTATTAATTATAGAGTAATTCTACTAAATACTTAGAGTTATACTCTTAGAACTATATAGTATATTTACTCAAAGTAATGTTCATTGATATAGTCATTACATATGTATTAATCCTCTATTAAGATTCGTAATAGAGTTAGGTATAAAATCCGTTAAACTCTCATATTACATCTTTATCTTTAACTACCATTAGTTCTTAATTGAATAATTAATTCATAACATTTATGAATTTATGCGCTAATTATTCAACCCCTAAACTAACAAACAAGAGAATCTTTTATTATGAATTTCATTGTATCAATGTTAGCATTTACAGGTACTCATTTAATTTATTCTCTAAATATAAGGTTTATGTAATGTAGCACGTACAAAACTATACCGAGTAAATGTAATATAGCACGTACAAAACTATATCGAGTAAATCAAAGAATAAATTAAAATGAAATAGAAGTCTAGTAAATACAATGAATTAAAAGACCATCATTATAATAAAATTAATTGTGTCTTCATTTAATTGATATTATAAGGACAATATAATTTCATCGGGTATAGTTCTATAAAATAAAATCACTTTATATCACTACATATATAGTCGGGATATGACTATATGTAACACCCGGCATTTTCCGTGTAATTATTTTCCCCGAATAATTAAGCGGGATTACTCTAATATTAATGCAATGACTATTTTTAATGAAATTGTCGGAGTGTTCAATTGAATGAGAGTGATTGTAGAACCAATTCGACGAACTAAATAGAAGTTTAGTCAAAAACCAATGGAAGGGCAAATTAGGAAGAAATTAAGGTTGGTGGGAGAAATCAAATGGATGACTGACACTTGGCAAACTTGTGGAAGAAGACAAGCCATGTATTCCATTTCCTTCTCTTCCTCCTACGTGAGACTTTTCACTTCTCTGCTTCTTCTCTTCTTTCTTTGTCTTCTCTCTTCCTGGCGATTGAAACAAAGTTCCACACTTTGTTTCTCCTGCATTCTTCTGTTTCCTTCAGCAAAGGTATGCATCTACTCACGCTGATAAATTTGGATAAGTAAAAGAATGTGTATTGCTGAAGTTTTAGGTTAAGTTATTTTGGAGAAAACTCTCGGTTCTTTTTTTTGTATGGAAACACACTTGTTGTTTTCTACAAATCTGAAATGAGTCTGCTGCATAATTTCTAAGTTATTAGTTAACATTTGCAGCATTGTTTATCTCTTTACGTGCATGTTACAGATCTGTCTATTCCGAGACTACCCAGCTAACTGCGTCGAGGAAAACAGGTAAGTTCATAACCGTAGGTTGGCCCTTAAGGCCCTACATCACAGAGGTACTAGGATCCCAGTTCTGTCGGGTAGTTTTGGGTAGAAATGTTATAGCTTCTGTTCAGTTTATGATTCTGTGTTGTCTGTTCAGTTCACGTTCTGAGCTGTCCGTTTTCTGTCTCATAATATGCCCTGTTATTTCTGATGTCTGCTGTTATTGGTTCAGGCACTGAGAATGTCATGCATACACGTTTTACTGAAAATCCATGCAAAAACTGATTTCTGTACACGGTTTGAAACTAAACAAGATAAAATCTGACTGTCTGTAATGTACTGGTTAAGTGCAGGACGGGGACTGGCCCCTCTGGTTTTATCCCTCCCTGGGAATCTGAAAATTTGTCCCTAGCAAGGACCCTCTGGTTTTATCCCTCCATGGGAATCTGAAAACTGCTGTGCCTGATAGTGCATGTACTGACCCGAGGTTTAAGTTTCCTGAAATGTCTATTTTGTAAAGTCTTCTGGAAAATTATGGTTTGGTTGTAAAACCCTTCCTTTGAAGAAACTCTGCAAGTATATGTCATATTCTGTACTAATTTTCAGACTTTAAAACAATGTATAGGTCTGATGTCTAAGTTTTTGAAACCGCTGTACTTGACAGTTCAGTTATATTCTAAAGTATTCTGGAATTGTTTGGAATACTTTCTGTTATTCTGTGCATGGATGATTCTGGTTTTGGGAACATGCATGCAGTTTGCCTCTTTAAATCTGTCAATTGTAAAGTATCTGTCAATTGTGAAGTATGCTTAACAGTCTTGTTTAGAATCAGGCATTGAAGGTTTACGTCTTTTATGCATTCTGGTTCTGCTGTATCTGACAGTTGAATTACGTTCTGATGTGTTCTTAAATAGTTTGGAACATTCTCTGTAGTCTGTACACGAAGGGTCTCTGGTATTAGAGCTTTCTATGTATAGTGAAATCCTTTAAACTTCTGTCATGCTTTCTGTTATGTTCAAGAACCATGTTTTGAACTGGTTCGAAGAAATCTGAGACTTCTAAGTGTTCTGTTTTATGCCCTCTGTTCGTATGTCTTCCTGTTAAAAGTTGTAAATTCTGTCTTTAAAATCATATCTGCCGATTTCACCTTCCGGTAAGAATTTTGAATACATCTACCGATGCCTTTTTGGAATGCATCCACCGCCAAGTAATGTTTTCTTATGTTTTCATTCCTACCGATGCTCGTTACCCTTTTTAAGTCTATGACTAAACTTCATCTACCGATAGATACTGTACATGTTTTGTCTTATTCCCATCCACCGCCAAACGGTGTTACTGCCTTAGGTTTTCATCTTCCGATTTCAATTGCTATCTGCATCTTTTGATGACGTCACCCATCTTCCGGCTGACGTCATCACCTCCTGCCGATTCCGTTTATTTCAGAACATCTTCCGGCTGACGTCATCACCTTCTGCCGGTTACGTTCGCTGTTTGCATCTGCCGGTTGACGTCATCCATCTTCCGGCTGACGTCATCCGTTTTGTCTTAATCGACATCTTCCGCCCAGTGTAGTTTACATCCACCGATAGTTTTAATCTTCCGCCTGACGTCATCACTCATCTTCCGACGACGTCGTCGCAATTGCCGATTCTATCTGCTGCCTTCATCTTCCGGCCACGTCATCTGCCGAAGCCTCCCGCCAGTTTTGTTTATTTTTGTTTTCTTTTCTTCTGCTTCTCTTCTGTTATTCACTTATGTATTTCAGCCAACTGTATCCCGTTTGTTTTTGACTCCAGAGAACTCTCCCTCCCTGTGAACATTTTAAAAGTATAATGTCCTCTGTTTTGACCGATCTGTTCAAAAAAATAGTCCCCGTTTTTCCGTTATCTGTCCCGGAGTGATGGCTCCGATCCCGGACTCCGATCGGGTCCCGGTTTCGAGCTGTCACACTATACGTCCTCAACGAAGTTATCTGTATTTATTACTTTATTAATTTGAAAATTCTACACTTTAAATATAAGTCATGGACTAATGTGATTATTTCTTTTTAAATTTAATCCCACATATATCAATATATATGTAAATTTAAAATTGTACAAATAATCAATGATTTTTCTTTAAATTTATAAAGCATATCGTATAATACAAACATAAAAAATTAATCATAAAAATTATCTATTAATTACGTATGATAAAAATGTTTATAACATTTTCTTGTTGGGCACATTATACCCAACAAGAAGTTCACTAAATCCTGGCAAAAATTCCGACAATTCCTCAACAAGAAGTTCACTGGTGAGGTTCAATAAATGCATGTTTGAACAGAGAGTGAGAGAGTGAGATAATAGCGAACCATTTATGTATTGTAGGCAAGAGACAGATTTTACAAGGTCGATATTTGATAGAAATCAAACAGAAAATCCATTGGCGATGTTAAAACTGGATAGATCGATTGAAACAACAGAATTATTAGGTGAACTGCAGGCAACACCCATCCAACAACAGGGATTCTCCTCACTGTTCGAACCTAATTCTAAAACATCTAGTGAGATCATCCAGTTGAGAATTCTTGACCCGCGATGGAGTCTTGTAGTCTTTGCCCAGAGAAACATCCATAGCTGGAAACAAGACTATAATTCACTGGGAGGAAATTTTCTCTCCAAATAAAGAATGTTTCCCAGGTTCAGTCTCAAATTGAGCACGATATAAATTACGTGAATCAACGAATTAACACATGAAATTTGGATAGCTTAATTTTTATCAATGAGGATTAACCCCTCAAAAATTCAAGTGGAAACTTCCCATGGAAAGACAGTTATGCACAGTTGAACAACAGCTGGTCCGAAATGTACAAACTTCACACAATTCTGGAAGCAATTTCGACCGCAATAAAATTGCTTCAATGGACAAATTTTATCATGATTTTTTGGACTGCAGCAAACCCTCTGGAAGAAGAATGAACCCTCCAAGTTTTGTGATCAAATGCGCGTGGGAGACTTAGTTATGAACGAACAAGTGCAAGCAATTCCGCCAAATACACACTTTCACTTCTTTGGTTACTCTTAAATGAAGAAGGTAGTACTCCAACTTTATGATTTCTGTGGTTCTTAACTCCACCAAAAACTATCATCTCTAAGAAGTGATTAGAGATGAATTAAAAATCACTTTTCCTTACTCTCATGAATAGACAAAATAACTAAACACAATGCACACAATCGTCAACAAAAAATCGAGAGAAATGTGAGGGAATTTGCAAAAGCAAACAAGGTTTATTTTCTGAATTTCAAAGCTGAGGAATAAGTCCTCAATGGGGTATAAATACCCTACCATAAGAGTTACAAATGATAAAAGAAATACCAAATAAAAGACAATGTAACGGTTAACAATAATTAGGTTAAAAGAACCTTAGTCTAGTAGCTAATTGGTACCATGATCTTTGTGGTTACCTTATTTAGATAAAATTAAACATAATTATTAATAAATCCCTTGATCCTTGCACAACTTTAATGCCCTCGATACATGCCTTTAATTTCCTTCCACGTCATTGATCTATGTCACTCCTTGATGTTGCTCCTTCCTTTATTTGTTGTCTTTATCTTCACATTTAAGTCCTCATATTCTCATTTTAGTAAGGGATTTGAATTTTCTCCATCTAATGGTAATGGGAGTGCTTCCAACCTTCTTGAATATCATTTCCTCTTGATCGTATTGTAGTAATGACCCAATAGATTATCTTCAAGGCTCTTGTTGAGTGGATTTGGGTTTCAAGTTCGGGTAATAGAGATAGTGAGCAAAAACAAATATCTTTGTTTTAGGATTATTTGACATAGCAAATGTTGTCGAATATTCACTCAAGACTCTTTCTTGAAAAGCTTGAGATGTCAGCTATATGTTCTATGAAGAAAACTTTTTGATATAAAATCGAGAAAGGTTTCGAATATGCCATATACTTCTCAGAGGTCAAGTTGTCAACAGTATTGGAGTGCTTCATGAATATCCTAACTTGGGCTTGTATTTCCACTTATGCTTTATCATGAAAATATCCATAAGATATTTGGAAGTCTATTTGATATAATTAATAACTTAGATGAATGTTTCTCCATGATCACTTACAAAATAAACACTATAAACATGGTTAGGAAATCTCCAGGTCTGATCCTGAATGGATGGTGGATCCTGAGCACATCAAATTTATTTTGAGAAGATGGAAAAAAAAATTTCTTGGACGATGTTATTCAAGAAGCAAGTTGATCTTAAGAAAATCCTCTTCATACTCTAGAAATTGTTCATGTTGAAAAAAATCAGATTAGAGATATATGAAAAGTCATTCTATGGCCGAAATTCTTGGTGATCCAATCTTAGGTGCTAGACTAGGTCTTTAGTTTGGAACTATTGTGCAAACTTATATTTTATTTTTCAAATAGAGTCTAATTTCTTTGGATAAAGCACATATTATAAGATTATGGTCCAAACTATGAGAAACCTTTTATTAGGTGTGATAACTCTAGCATCTAAATATCTCTAAAAATCTTATCTAACATTCTAAAACCAAGTAGTTGCTATATTTATTAAACAATTAGATGAGAAGACGTTTAACAATATTAGGATTCAATTAGGTCTTATTCAATTGATTCTAGTATCCCTCATCCTCCGATGCCGACCTTACCTCTAACATCTAGGCGTATACTTAGTCCATTTTTAGTTTTTTGTACTTGGTTATTTTTTATTGTAGACTTTCTTTGCTTAGTTAAGTTTGAACTTGCGATATATTTGTTTTGATAAATGTCTTTATTTTCTTTAAGATGCTTATTACTCTGATATACCTTTTGACATGTCTCTCTCTTAGTTTATATGCTTGGAAAATTAATTATATATTTCTGAGATTGGTGTATTGTTGTTGATGCACTAATTCCTTTTGATAATTGACTAAAGGGGAGAGAGAAAACAAAGTTTACTCTGCCCGATTTTATAAGAAAGGCAAGAGTACACAAAGTGAAAGTTTTATGAAAAGAAAATAGAGTTTTTTAGATTTTAAATCAAATACTTTGCATATATAAAAAATCAGCATTTTTGCTTATTTATATGTTTTGATGCATTCTTTTCTCGTCATTTTTTTAATCTGATACTGGCTAATCTTTTTTATGGTGATAAAGAGTGAGAGAATTATATATGGGGAGAAAAAATGTACGAATTACATATGAAATTATGTGTATTATATATATTTAGGGGGAGTATGTTAATTCATCTCTAATGTAAAAAACCAAGGGGGAGTTAGTAAGTTTAAATACATAACTTAGAATAATGGTTGACATTATCAAAAAGTGTGAGATTGTTAGCTTAATAGGGATTAAAAATATTGTTTTAATGATAAGTTTAATTATTTAAATATTATTCTAAGTTATGAGATGTATTAAGTCTAAATTATTGATAAATATATCTAGAATGAATTATCTTTAAAAATTACATAAATTATATTGTAGCACCCGGTTCCTATTAAACCAAATTTAATTTATCAAATTACGATGTACTAATTTTTGAAGAAATTGGAGAAAAAGTGATTAGGTTAGTTAATGAGTATACGAGGGCAAAAGGGTAATTAGATATTAAAAGTGGATAACGTATTTAAGGAAAGAGGTTTTGTGTTTAATGCACTGTAGCTGCCATTCTGTTTATCTCTATCTCTCTCTCGGCCATCAGTTCTCTAGTAGGAACCTTTAGGCGATTCCCCTGCCCGATTTTCCTTCAACCAAGGTAAGTTTTGATTCGATTACTTGCTGCTTTAGTGTCTAGGTAATTGATGGATGGCAATGTATACGTTTTAGAAGTGCTGTGAGTGAGGGATGGGATTTGGAGTTTAGAGTGGAATCGGGAATGGTGAAGAAAAGAACTCCCAGGACTAGCCCCTTAGATTTTCAAATGTTTAGAATGAAGTTTAAGTAACGCTGTGCTTATGTTTTAGGTGAGCCAGCTCTTGGAATATCCTACAACCAGGAACCTCTCGGGAAGCCAGGTAAGTGAAGTATTGTGTGTGCCTTCGGGCCTACATCACAAAACAGTAGGTTTATGCATGTTTGAGTGTTTTCTTTATGTCATGCATCATGTTTTTGAAGAAATACGAAAATGAATTTATATGAAATGTTATGGCAAGGTATGAACAGATTGAAACAGATTAGCTATTAAGGGAAGTAATCCACCCCCTAATCGAGTAGAGGATGTATGACTTTGGGAAAATTGATCCACCTCCCAATAGAATTGAGGGATCAGATCAGCTGTTAAGGGAACTAATCCGCCTCTTAATTGAGAAGAGGATGTATGACTTTGAGAAAGTTGATCCACCTCCCAATGGAACCGAGGGATCATTTCAGTGAATGAACGAAATTGCAACTGAATTGTGAAAGTAGAAACTGCATGATTAGGATTTATGTTTCAGCATTCCATTTCATTTACTTTACTTACTTAGCATTAGGCTAATAGATGAGTTTTGTGATGTAGGTGTGGAGGTAACTACTGGAGAATTCTCTGAATTTACTGAGGAATAGGCGAAGCTGTTGGAGCATATTCTTGTCACGGTTTGGTGTTCTGATGAGGCGGTTTAACACTTGTCTGTAGGTGAAGTTTCAGTAGTTATTTGATGTTTTGATACCCTTGGGAACTTCTTCTATGCCAAAGAATACGTGATTTAAATGTAGTTGGAGTTTGTTATTTCCAAAGTTATGTCGAGGATACAGATGTTGTTCTTTTGTTAATGGTTATTTGTTGAATGTCAGACGTTATTTAGGGTCAGGTTGTTTTGAATGCTTTGAGTGAAATTTGTAAGTTCAACCATTGGTGAATGAAGTTCACTGGTGGATGTGAGATGAAGTCGATCAGATGAAGGAAATCATCTGGCTGACGTCACCGGTGGATGTGAGATAAAGTCGATCGGATGAAGGAAATCATCCGGCTGACGTCACCGGTGGATGTGAGATAAAGTCGTTCGGATGAAGGAAATCATCCGGCTGACGTCATCGGTAGATCTAGGAAGACTTTTGTCGTCTTATGACTGGTGGTTCCGAGCAATGGGTTTTTGTCACTTAGTGACCGGGCGATGTATTCAGTTTTGTTTTGTCTTGTGAAGGAAAAATGGACTTTGTCGTTTAGTCACTGGTGGACGTCGTTTGTTAAATCCACCGGATGATGTAGCCAAAGTTTTTGTCGTTTTGTCACTGGAAGAAGCCTTCTGTTTTCTGTTTCAGCCTCTTCTGTTGACTTTGTTCAGCGGCAGATACGTTTGACTTCAGTAACTTTTCAAGTATTTCACGATTAAACCTTTACTTTCTTTGGTCAATTATTTCTTAATATTCCAACCGATTATTCAAACATTGTTTTTATAGTTTTGTTTAACTCTATTTTTGCTTAAATGATTTCCGCTGCAAGTTTTTAAATGTTTTGGAGTTTTAGAAAATGTCAAATTTTGACTTTCGTGCGAAGTTTTAAATTTAGTCCAAAGTTTCTTAGTCAAGTTCGAGTTTATAAGTAACGAACCGGGTTTATATAATTCGGGGCGTTACATATATTCTCATTTGAAAATACCTCTGAAAGTGAGTATTTAGATTTATTAATATATTTATTAAGTCTAAGCAGCAAATGGTAAAATTATGATGTAATACTCAAGTGTGAGAGCCATAAGATCAACTACAGACGCTTTCTATTTAAGGGAAAACGCCTAGTTCCAAGCCATATAGAAAATGGAAGAACTCGCATACGCTAAGTCTCGAGAGCTATTTTGGTCACGGACACCAGTTATGTGATACCTAGGTTTTTAAGATAAATTAATTAATTAATTTTGAAATAAATATTCGGTTAGTTGTCGGATCTCTCGAGAGTTCCGATGATGAGGTTTAAACCCAGCGTGGAGTGAGAGTCAATTTAAGAAAAACTGACAAACGAAGAACTGAATTTGACGGAATTTCAAAGGGTAAAACGGTAAATGCTAATTTATTAAGTTGATTTAAAAGAAAACAATTAAATTGTTTTCTTTTAAAACAACTGAATGGCTTCATGAAGAAGCCATTCGGCTGTTTCTTCGTTGCGGGAAGAGCAAGAGCAAAAGGGTTGGGGGGGGGGGAGTGACGATCGACAAAGCGTGAAGGTCACCGACGGCTTCAACGATTCTCCGGCCAGACGTCGACGACAAGCAACTCTGGCCCGTCTCCGTGCGCAAGCTGACTGGTAAGGCCTGGTTTCCTCGTCGCCCTGTTCTGGTCCTATATGAGGCCGGGAGTGACGAGCTCGATTGAGCTCCGATCACCGGTTGTTTTTGGTTGCTCTCGGCGTCAAATTGCCGAGCTTATTGCCGGCAAGGAGTGCCAGGCGATATGCAGCTCGGATTGAGCTAAAAACAAAGGACTTGATTTTGAGTCTCGGATTTCTTGTGTGAAACTTTGACTGTTTTTGTTAGATTATTATAGTTGAGTGTTAGGGTGGTTGATTAGTGGAGAAATTGGTGGAATCGGGTTGAAGTGGAAATTTTGGACATTTTAGTGTAAAAACCGGTTATGTTTTTGGAGGTTTTGACCTAGCTAAGTTTATTCGTTTTAAATTCCTTTTAGCAGGTTAAACTAGGTTATTAGAGGAGTACGTGGCTGCTGGAATCGTTCGATTTTGTTAGTCGACGCGAAAGTTACACGCGTCCGAAGTTTTGAGATGGTTTTTACCAAACCCAAATTAGTGGCCGTTTAGTTGGGTTTTAGTTGGGTTAGGTTAGAAATAGTAGTTTGAGAGTGAATTGGTAAATGTAAGCTTGATTCTAATAAAGTTTGAATTTTTGTTTTAGGTCGAGCCATAGGTGGACAGGGAACCGAGTAAACCCAGCGAGCTAGGATGCCAGGTAAGTAGTAGTGTGGGTGTAAATGATCGAGAGTCGCCCAGAAGAGCCTACACTATAGTTGTTTGCTTGTTGTGTGTATGTCCTGAGTGGTCTGTATGTGATGTGTATGTGTAGTCGTCGTTAGACATAGGTTGTGAGTCTTGTGCAGGTTGTGGGTTAGTTGTATGTATGTCGTGAGTCTGGTGCAGGTTGTGGGTCAGTTGTGGTAGGCTGTGAGTCTTGTGCAGGCTGTGGGTGAGTTGTACATAGGTTGCGAGTATCGTGCAAGTTGTATGTCAGTTGTACGTACGTTGGGAGCTTTGTGCAGGTTGTGCTCTGCGAATCCAGGGTTGGACTCGGGCCAGAGGTGACGTGGCTCCGTGAATCTAGGGTTGGACTCGGAATGGAGGTGTTGTAACATCCCTAAAACTGTACCTAATTTCCCGTACTATTTTTTTTTTATAAACTCTATGCGGAATTTAAACTGAAATCAGAATTGAAATCTACGTTTTTAAACAGATAAAACAAACTTCAAAACAATTTAAAATAGAGCTTAAACATTTAATTAAAACAATGGAAAATAAAACAAAACAGCAGGCGGGGCAGAAGAGGAAGATCGCCACAAAATGAAGGGGGCGATCGATCGCCCAAAACCAGCGATAGATCGCCCCATGGCGATCGCACACTGGCGAGTGATCGCTAGTCGGATTGCCCCTGGGCGATCATCCTTGCCCAGCAATCGCCGCTGCCTGGCAATCGCTTGGCATGCGCTCTGGAATTTCTTCCAGAGCGCTACCGAATGAGGGGCGAACGATCGCCCCCTTGGCGATCGTTCGGCAGCCCCTCTGCCTCCCCTTTCTTTCCTTTCTTCTTCTTCCTTCCTTCTTTTTCCTACGTACATATACACTTATCACACCAAACATCACAATAACATGAACCTCAACTTTTCCATAATTTCATCTATTTCCCACTTCATCAATCACTCCATAATAAGCAACTCTAACACGTTAAAAGCATAACCTAAGTTCGTAAAAAAACAATTCGCGTGGTTATGTTTAAAACCTAAACAAATCCACCTGTTTTTGAAACCACCCAAACGTTTATCAAATCAGTTTCCAAAACATTTCAAAACATCAAAACTTAAACCTATCCAGATCCAAACAACCTAAAATGTTTCTAACTATAACATAATCCACTGTACAATCAAAATTCACCCAAAACTCTCAAAATACCTAACTACTTTCCCCACGGGTCAACATACGCGACGACTGCTCATGCACACCACTGCAATCGTTCTTCTTCAACCATCCTGTACATCGGGAGGAGAAACATCGTTCTCACCTACTTCGTTATCACCTACACCATACAGACACACTATGTGCTAAAGGCTCAGTAAATTCTACGCAAATGCAGATGCGTGCAGTGCATATGGAGTTCAGAAATCATGCATAACATACAGAGCGTCGCAGACGGTATATCACTGAGATCTCATCCCCCTAACCGAAGGGGGCCCATCCAGCGGTCAGACTACCCGTGCGGTTAGAGGAGGGGGGTACATGCTTACAACACGTACAGCCGTGCCTGAGCCCCACCTCGCGTGACCAGATAACAGATTACATTCATTAATTACATTACATGAGATGTGGTATCGGCCAGACCCTTAATCGGCCCGCACAATAGATCGACAGCCCCCAATTTCTGGGCCACATTGGTTTTCTGAAAACATTGTGCGGAAATTCATTTTCATGCCAAGTTGAAATACGTGATGCATGAACAGTTCAATATAAACGTAAACAATCAAGCATGCGTACCATCAAGACTGTAAAGAAAATAACCTACAAAACGTTTAAACCTAGCTATCCAACCAAAGCAATTTAAACACACAATACTCTAAGATCCTCGACGCGACATCGAAGTACGGTGTAGGCCAATAGGCCAGAGTAAGTCACGAGAACTTACCTCGTGTCCGTTGCAGCTCAAGCTCCGTCCACGAGCGTTGTTTGTCTGAAGCAAAGCACAACGGTCGATGTTAAAACAATTTAAACTTCTAAACATCCAAATTAACAAAACCTTAACAAAAGAATTTTCCTAAAATTTTAATCCAATTCATTGAGCTATATTAACAAGCCAATCCCCGCTCGGCAACTCAAATCCAAATTACGAGTTTTTCCCTAATTCTCAAAATTTCACAAAATCGAACATTTATCCAAAATCAATTAGATTCGTCCAACAACGTCCAATACGTTCAATATTTACTTATTCACAGCAATTCTATGAATTTCGAACCCTAAATCTCGATTTTTAACGTAAACCCTAACGAAAACCCTAACGATAAACTTCGTGAAAATTGGAAACCAATGCTCGAAAACCATAGATTCATACCTAGGGTAGCGAGAGGAGGAGAAAACACGAAGAATGGAAGTCGAACGGAGGAGAAATGGAGGTTGGATCGTTGAAATCGCCGTGAGGGAGTCGCCTGAGCTCTCTGGCGTTCGTGAGGAGAAGAGAAGAGAATGAGAAGTGAGGGAGAAGAAGAAAAACGTTGAGTTTAAAATAATTTGGTTTGGCAAATTACTGTTGTTGTACGAGAACTCAACCAGAGAGTAGTCAAAGGTAGTCCTTCACCTACATCATAAGGTTTAAACTATAAGCCTAATGCTTAGTAAGGAGTGCAATGTTAACATGTATGCATGAATGCACAAATTGAAGAAAACACATGTTCATGATCTTTTCGTGTTCTTGTTCTTGATTTTATTCATCGTTCTCATCATATGGATTAAGGGAGGATTTGTACCGAAAAGGGTTAATAGTGAGAGTGTACATAGTCCCTTTGGGGTCGTATTCATGGTCCTCATTTTGGATAGTGACATACGCCAAACTGCCCCCAACCCTCTCTTAATCCTTGTTGCATAAGTTTCATATTCATATCTTGTTCATAGGAGAAATCATGCACTTAAAACATTTTCATATGCTTGAGAAAACATTCAAGATGCATGAACATGAGTAATCTTAGTTCATCAGACTACTAAACAAGCCATTCATTCATCAAAGGATCATAACATCAACTTGAGTACCATAACTAAACCGACAATAGCACAGAAAATCTTTGAACCTCATAGAAAACTTCTACCTAGTACCCTTATGATGTAGGGCCTTATTGGCCGGGAATCTTACTCACTCACTTACCTGGTTTCCTTAGCAACTTGAGCACTTCTCTTCAAACTTTTTCACCTAGAAACATTTCACATTACAGTGTTAAATCAAAATCCTAACTAAAAGTCATCCTAGTATCTAAATATTTCTAAATCTTCCTAGTCGAGTGCCTAATGCGTACAGGCTAAACTTCCAGAACCTAAATAACCAAATTAAGTCTAACAACAAAACACGGTCTGCTATCTTAATGTCCAGAATCGAATCGGAAATGCCATTACTAAACACAGATCATGATTATCACAACCATTACTCTATTAGTGAAGATTCTGAAACCTCAAGTTCTAGCTGAAAACAGAGTTCTAAGTAACTACATTGTCTAAGTCTTACCTAGAGCGTGGATTGTCAAAATGGAGGCTGAGGAACTGGTCGCCGGTGAAGAAAATAGCTGACAGAGAGAGAGGGCTCTGGGGGAAAGGGAATCGCCAAGAGAGGAAATATCGGCTACAGTGAGGTTTTAGTGAGGTTCAAGAGTTCCATAACTATTTATACAAATTAAAATCCACCTTAATTACAAACTTGCCACCCAACCTAGTTTCACTCAACTTGTAATAAATAAGTCTTGGCATTAAATTTAAAATCATAAAGGTAAATAAAAGGGTGACAATTAAAATGGTTAAGAAAATAAACTGGCTGAAATTGTCGGGTGTACAGACTATAATGAAATGTTTAGCCCGGTTGTGAAACCTATAACTGTCCGTACAACTTTATCCTTATCCATTTGGTTGGATTATTAGACAACTTGATGTTAGTAACGGTTTCCTACATGGCAATCTCATTGACACGGTGTTTATGCAGCAACCTCCCGGTTTGTGTATTCCTCTCATCCCTCTGCTGTTTGCTTATTACGAAAATCAATTTATGGGCTCAAGCAGTCTTCTAGAGCTTGGTACAACAAGTTATATACTGCTCTGCTAGCGTGGGATTTCTCAGCATCAAAGTCTAATAAATCACTGTGTTTCTGTCGGAAGAACTCCTCCAATATAGTTATGTTGGTCTATGTCGACGACATTATTATTACTGGCAATTCTTCTTATCTATTGGATCAGTTTCTCGCTTATTTGCACTCCTAGTTTGTTGTTCTCTATCTCGGTCCTCTTTCCTTTTTCCTCGGGATTTTGGTTACTCGGACTCCTACAGGTATACACTTTTCTCAATCTCGATACATATCTGAGTTGCTTGACAGGGCTAACATGGCCTCTTGCAAGCTAGTTCCCACTCCCATGGTATCAAGTCCAATTTTATCAAAAAATTATGGTCAACTTTACTCGATGGTTTTATCTATCGCAGCATTGTTGGAGGTCACCAATATTGTCATCTTACAAGACCAGATATAGCATTTGTCGTGAACAAAGTTTGTCAATTTATGTATGCACCTTCTGATGTTCACTGGTAGTTTGTCAAGAGAATTCTACGCTATCTTCAAGGGACATTATCTTTAGGGATCTCTTTCTCGCTTTCATCATGTTTTAACCTCAGTTGTTATACGTATGCGGATTGGGCTTTGTGTCTGGATGATCGCAAGAGCACGATTGGCTTCTACATCTTTTTAAGCACAAATCTTATTTCTTGGTCCTCTACGAAACAAAAGGTTGTATCTCGCTCTAGTACTGAATCCGAATATCGAGGCATAGCTAATGGCACAGTAGAAATTCTTTGACTTCAATCTCTTCTCAAGGAAATTAGTATTGTTTCACCCAAGATACCTATCATTCTCTATGATAACTTGAGTGTAATGTATCTAGCATCTAATCCAGTATTACATTTGAAATCCAAACATGTTGAAATTGACTTCAATTTCATTCGAGAAAAGGTGCTCAATAAATCGTTAATGGTCAAATTTACTCCTTTAGACACTCAACTCGCCGATGCTGTGACCCCAACCCAATCAGGGACGCCACAGACTTGCCATGACGTAATCTTAACTTAAGCCCTCGTAAGTTCACAGAAAATTTTTCTTTTTACTCAACACTCTAAAATAAAATGGACATAGATAGGTGACCCACCTCAAACAACCCTCTAGAGTCTAACTTTGACTTAAACATGTTGCGTGTAAAGTTCATCGACTGTTAAAACATTAAAACGAGGTTAAAACCATTTTTCGATAAAATGTCAACTCAGTTTTTGGGCCCATAGAATCCTTTAAAATACGTAGGGGTCGCTCGTAAAATACGTTTAAAAAGTGTCGTAAAAGGTCGGGTTGAAACGTGTTTTCAAAAGTCAATTTTAAAAAAACTTTCATGTTGAGTCACATGTGGTGCGCGCGCGCGTCACCCAAACAGCGCGCGCACCATGCGCTGTCACACACTGTCGCAGTGCGCCTCGCCCACCCGGGTGCGCACAGTGCCCATGTGGCGCGCGCGCTGGGCGACTCCCTACGTGCCACGCACGTGCCAGGGCCGATCGATCGACAAAAACGCTGATCGATCGACGACCTCTCTGGATTTTCGACCAAAAATCATCAAAAACACTGATGGATCGCCCTTCAGGCGCGATCGATTGGCTGGTCGTGCCCTGGGCACGCACACTGCGCCCCCCGCACGTGCACCGCCTACGTAGCCCGCGCGCAGCCAGTGCACCATCAGCGCACCTTATAGCCCCTTTTTCACACTTAACTATTTTTTTCCTTTTTCAACCACATACTCTTCACATTAAACTTCCCTAAATCTTTTCCAACCTCTTTAAACACAAAAACATCAAAACCCTCAAAAACCCGACTCAAAAACATATGCGAACACGTATTTAAAATTCATGAAAACAAATTGCGTGGATCGCTCTAAAAACCGAGCGTATCCTTACAGGTTTAAAGTACCTAAAATCCTTAAATACAATCCAACCTAATCCCCAAAACAAACATTGACATAAACACAAAATTTCCTAAAACATCCCTAAAACTGTTAACTCCGACTACAAAATCCAATATGACTAATTCATTTATAAACATCGTATATCTACAGCGGAAGTTCATCTAAATCGTTAGACAAGTGAACCTATCCATCAAAATACTAAAACTAACATTATCTCCAAGCAGTTTCACTATACAATTGGGACCATCATTCGACAATTCCTAAGTCTATCACATTACCAACAACTTTACTAAAACTGAGCTCGGAGATGCCCACGGGTCTATAAACCTAGCCAAAACACGTCCCTTCGCCACATGCTCCACGAGCCCTGAAACTCTAGCACACAAGCTCTGAGCATATCCTCAAGAATCTGATTAGTCCTCTCTGTCTGTCTATCAGTCTGAGGATGAAATGCCATGCTGAAATTTAGCTGAGTCCCTATAGC
The DNA here is from genome assembly GCA_022432975.1 of Begonia masoniana. Classification (NCBI taxonomy): domain Eukaryota; kingdom Viridiplantae; phylum Streptophyta; class Magnoliopsida; order Cucurbitales; family Begoniaceae; genus Begonia; species Begonia masoniana. Next base: position 59,382,430 of record CM039502.1, on the reverse strand, counting down.
TTTATGCAGGCTCTTCCAGAACTTCGAAGTAAATCTCGGATCACGATCTGAGACTATAGAAACTGGCACTCCGTGCAGTCTAACCATCTCCTGCACATAAAGCTCGGCGAGCTGGTCCATAGAAGAAGCCATCTTCACAGATAAGAAGTGGGCCAACTTTGTCAATCAGTCCACGATCACCCAAACACCATCATGGCCCTTCGTTGTCCTCGGGAGCCCCACAATAAAATCAATGGAGATCTGCTCCCATTTCCACTCCGGAATAGGCAGTGGCTGTAGTGTTCCGGCTGGCCTCTGATGTTCTGCCTTTACCTGTTGACAAACCAGGCAATTTTCTACATATTTCGCAACTTCCCGTTTCATGTTAGACCACCAGAAATGTTGTTTCAAGTCCCGGTACATCTTGGTACTTCCCGGGTGCACAGAATAAGCCAAAGAATGTGCCTCGGACAATAACTCTTTCTTCAGATCCTCGTCGTTAGGCACGTACCACCTATGCCTGAACTTCAGAATATCATCATCTGATAAGTGAAAATCCGACGAGTCACCCAACGTCATACTCGATCGAAGCTCCTCGCACGCTGTATCATTCTGCTGAGCTTCGCGTATCTTATCCAAAATAGTCAGCCTGAGAGAAATGTTGGTGAGCATACTAGACAATTCTGCCACTATCTCCACATCGAATCTCTCAATCTCAGACCGCAGTGTAACTGACATTGCTGCTAGTGAAGGCTGACTCGTAGTAGGCACTCTACTCAAGGCATCAGCAACCTTGTTCGCCTTTCTTGGATGGTACTTGATATCAAAATCGTAGTCTTTGACGAACTCAAGCCACCTTCTCTGTCGCATATTTAACTCCTTTTGCGTAAATAGATACTTCAGGCTCTTGTGATCAGAAAATATCTCGCATTGCTGCCCATACAAATAATGTCTCCATATCTTCAGTGCGAAGACCACAGCTGCTAACTCAAGGTCGTGCGTAGGGTAGTTCAGCTCGTACGGCTTCAGCTGCCGAGAAGCATAAGCAATAACTCTCCCCTCCTGCATCAATACACAACCGAGTCCAACTCCTGACGCATCGCAATAAATGCTAAACTTGTCACTCTCAACAGGTAACGCCAATACTGGAGCGGTGGTCAATCTCTGCTTTAATTCCATAAAACTGCTATTAAAAGCAGGCGACCATATAAATCTCTTGTTCTTCCGAGTCAGACGCGAAAGAGGAAGTGAGATCTTCGAAAACCCTTCTATGAACTTCCGATAATAACCGGCTAATCCAAGAAATCCACTCACCTCACGTACGTTCTTCGGCTGCGGCCAATCTCTGACCACCTGGATCTTGCCCGGATCCACAGAAACTCCATCCTGTGATATGATATGGCCAAGAAAACTGACCCGATCCAACCAAAACTAGCATTTGGAGAACTTCGGATACAACTGGTGCTGACATAGGGTCCTCAGGACTATCCTCAAGTGCTCCTCATGTTCTTCCTTCGTCTTAGAGTATATCAGAATGTCGTCGATGAAAACCACCACGAACTTGTCCAGATACTCCTTGAAGACACGGTTCATCAAATCCATAAATGCTGCAGGGGCATTAGTAAGTCCAAAAGACATGACAAGAAACTCGTAATGCCCATACCTCGTTCGGAATGCTGTTTTCGGTATATCATCCTTCCGGACCTTCAACTGATTGTAACTCGAGCGTAGATCAATCCTCGAGAATACTCGGGCACCTTGCAGCTGATCAAATAAATCATCAATCCGGGGCAGTGGATACTTATTCTTCACTGTAAGCTTATTCAACTCTCTGTAATCGATGCACATCCTGAGGGTCCCGTCTTTCTTCTTGACAAACAGAACGGGCGCACCCCAGGGCGAAACAATGGGTCGAATGAAACCCTTCTTTAACAACTCATCAAGCTGAGTCCTCAGCTCTCTTAACTCAGCTGGTGCTACCCGATACGGGTTTTTAAACCTTGGTGCGGTATTCGGATAGACATCAATAGTGAACTCAATCTCCCGGTCTGGCGGTAACCCGGGAAAATCATCGAGGAATATACCAGAGAACTCTCTGACTATAGGAATGTCGCTCGGCTTTATTTCGCTGAGCAACTGAACATCAAATACGGAGGCCAAATAAATAGAGCACTGACATTTAAACTGCTCGTTGACCATCATGGAATAAGAAATAGGCGAGCTACTCAATCTGTTCATCGCCTGATAAGAAAACTCGGCATTACCCGGGGGTCAAAAGGTGACAATCCCAGATCGACAATCGATGGTGGCGAAGTGCTGTGACAGCCAGTCCATCCCCAAGATAAGATCATAATGCTCTATGCCCATAACAATAAGGCGAGCATAGAGGGTTCTATCCCCAATCGAGATAATATTACCCTGGACCACACGACCTGACTGCATACGCTCTCCAGAAGGTAGCATCACACTATATTCGCATTCTGCTAACTCAGGCGCAAGCTTCAATCTAGACACACAAGCAGTGGAAACAAAAGAGTACGTGGCCCTCGTGTCTAACAAAGAAAACACAGCTACGCCCATAATCAATATAGTACCTGCTATCACGGCAGGTTGATCCTCGTTATGGACATCACCAGGCTCTATAAATGCGAAGATCCTCGGCATAACTCTCCTCTGATCACCGCCTGACAGATCTCGGCTGAGCTTCGGGCAATCTTTGACGTAATGGCCAAGCTCTCCACATCTGAAACATCTATTAGTGCCAACACGGCACTCACCACTGTGCTCCATCTGGCATATGGGACACCACGGTATCTGAGAAGTCCCCTGTACCTGCTTCCCTTTGCCCAGATCATTACCTCCCTCAAGAGGTCTCTTCACACCCCTTTGCTGCTGTTGGGGCTGTGGTTCTCTGGGTTGCCAACCCCGTGACTGAGGACGAATCTCTCGGAAGAAGCCCTTAGCTGGCTCCCTCGATTTAACACAAGTAGCTCTGGCAGCCTCAATATCCAGAGCTCTAGCTATGACATCAGAATAGGGCACATCAATAATACCTGACACAATAACGTGCATCCGAATCTCTAGATTAAGTCCCTCCATAAACTGGTGCACCTTCTCCTCATTGTCGCTGACGAGGCGCGGAGCAAATCGCGATAAAGATTCGAACTTCCGGATGTACTCTGCAACTGAACATGTCTGCTTCAACTGCGTAAATTCATTCCTCTTCGCCACTCTCACTGTGCGGCTAAAATACTTGTCAAAGAACACGGTCTTGAACCATTCCCAAGTCATAACTGATACGTCCGTCGTCGACTTAATCGAATCCCACCAGAAACGGGCGTCTAATGCCAGGTGGAAAGTAACATAAGCCACCTTACTCCCGTTCCCTACCTCTGCATAACTTAGCATATCCTCCATCACCCGAATCCATTCCTCAGCAACCGTGGGATCCGATGATCGGCGGTCAAATACTGGAGGTCGGAGGCTTTAAAACTTCTGCATACCCTGATTATTGGGAACTATCAAATCCTGGGCCCTCTAATTCTCCCGATTTACTAAACTCTCAATTTGTTGTGCCTGCCGGTCCATGTTCTGAGACTGACGGTCCAGCAATTCCGTAAGTCGATCTAAAGCGTCCTCTCTAGGATCCTTTCCTCGAACCATATTGTATAAAGCCTATAAAGTTTAAACAGATAATCTTAAGAAACAAAACAAAAAAATACAACAGAGCATACTTACAGTTGAAGAAGGACGTTCACGTAGTAGCATGCGCAGTCGAGTAGTCTACAGAACCGATTTTAAAACCCGGGGGCTCTGATACCATAAATGTAACATCCCTAAAACTGTACCCAATTTCCCGTACTATTTTTTTTTATAAACTCTATGCGGAATTTAAACTGAAATCAGAATTGAAATCTACGTTTTTAAACAGATAAAACAAACTTCAAAACAATTTAAAATAGAGCTTAAACATTTAATTAAAACAATGGAAAATAAACCAAAACAGTAGGCGGGGCAGAAGAGGAAGATCGCCACAAAATGAAGGGGGCGATCGATCGCCCAAAACCAGCGATCGATCGCCCCATGGCGATCGCACACTGGCGAGCGATCGCAAGTCGGATCGCCCCTAGGCGATCATCCCTACCCAGCAATCGCCGCTGCCATGCGATCGCTCGACATGCGCTCTGGAATTTCTTCCAGAGCGTTACCGAATGAGGGGCGAACGATTGCCCCCTTGGCGATCGTTCGGCAGCCCCTCTGCCTCCCCTTTCTTTCCTTTCTTCTTCTTCCTTCCTTCTTTTTCCTACGTACATATACACTTATCACACCAAACATCACAATAACATTAACCTCAACTTATCCATAATTTCATCTATTTCCCACTTCATCAATCACTCCATAATAAGCAACTCTAACACGTTAAAAGCATAACCTAAGTTCGTAAAAAAACAATTCGCGTGGTTATGTTTAAAACCTAAACAAATCCACCTATTTTTGAAACCACCCAAACGTTTATCAAATCAGTTTCCAAAACATTTCAAAACATCAAAACTTAAACCTATCCAGATCCAAACAACCTAAAATGTTTCTAACTATAACATAATCCACTGTACAATCAAAATTCACCCAAAACTCTCAAAATACCTAACCACTTTCCCCACGAGTCAACATACGCGACGACTGCTCATGCACACCACCGCAATCGTTCTTCTTCAACCATCCTATACATCGGGAGGAGGAACATCGTCCTCACCTGCTTCGATATCACCTACACCATACAGACACACTATGAGCTAAAGGCTCAGTAAATTCTACATAAATGCAGATGTATGCAGTGCATATGGAGTTCAGAAATCATGCATAACATACAGAGCATCGCAGACAGTATATCACCGAGATCTCATCCCCCTAACCGAAGGGGGCCCATCCAGCGGTCGGACTACCCCGTGCGGTTAGAGGAGGGGGGTACATGCTTACAACACATACAGTCGTGCCTGAGCCCCACCTCGCGTGACCAGATAACAGATTACGTTCATTAATTACATTACATGAGATGTGGTATCCGCCAGACCCTTAATCGGCCCGCACAATAGATCGATAGCCCCCAATTTCTGGGCCACATTAGTTTTCTGAAAACATCGTGCGGAAATTCATTTTCATGCCAAGTTGAAATACGTGATGCATGAACAGTTCAATATAAACGTAAACAATCAAGCATGCGTACCATCAAGACTGTAAAGGAAATAACCTACAAAACGTTTAAACCTAGCTACCCAACCAAAGCAATTTAAACACACAATACTCTAAGATCCTCGACGCGACATCGAAGTACGGTGTAGGCAAATCGGCCAGAGTAAGTCACGAGAACTTACCTCGTGTCCGTTGCAGCTCAAGCTCCGTCCACGAGCGTTGTTTGTCTGAGGCAAAGCACAACGGTCGATGTTAAAACAATTTAAGCTTCTAAACGTCCAAATTAACAAAACCTTAACTAAAGAAATTTCCTAAAGCTTTAATCCAATTCATTGAGTGTAACGACCCGGGGAGGATCGCCACGAAATTCTTGACTTTACTTAAAACTTTAACTCATAATTGGACTCTCTTCTCTTTTTTTTTTTTTTAACATTTGTATCTAGCAGACTTAAGACTTCAACTTATCTGATGGAGAATTAATCCCCTGTACCCGACTTCTTAATGATATTACTTACTTAATCGCTCACAGGCACGAGCAACCATACACGATCATCGGATTCTAAGACATAGTCGGGCGGAGATGAATTGCCCTCAAATCGCTCGACTTCATCGATCTCAGATTTGCATGGGTTTGCATGCATCAAAGCTCGCACCATCCGATTTGTATCGTGCACTTCATACAACTCTTTCACCGACGCTCGGCAGAAAACATCTACCGATACGTGCCTCTCACGTGATCACTTAAACATCATCTGGTAGTGGACATCTACCGATCGCTAGACGACAAAATAGCACTTTCATCATCCGATGGCTAAACACTCTATATCTGCCGATCGCTAGACGACAAAATAACACTTTCATCATCCGATGGCTAAACACTCTACATCTGCCGATCGCTAGACGACAAAATAGCACTTTCATCATCCGATGGCTAAACACTCTACATCTGCCGATCGCTAGACGACAAAATAGCACTTTCATCATCCGATGGCTAAACACTCTACATCTGCCGATCGCTAGACGACAAAATAGCACTTTCATCATCCGATGGCTAAACACTCTACATCTGCCGATCGCTAGACGACAAAATAGCACTTTCATCATCCGATGGCTAAACACTCTACATCTGCCGATCGCTAGACGACAAAATAGCACTTTCATCATCCGATGGCTAAACACTCTACATCTGCCGATCGCTAGACGACAAAATAGCACTTTCATCATCCGATGGCTAAACACTCTACATCTGCCGATCGCTAGACGACAAAATAGCACTTTCATCATCCGATGGCTAAACACTCTACATCTGCCGATCGCTAGACGACAAAATAGCACTTTCATCATCCGATGGCTAAACACTCTACATCTGCCGATCGCTAGACGACAAAATAGCACTTTCATCATCCGATGGCTAAACACTCTACATCTGCCGATCGCTAGACGACAAAATAGCACTTTCATCATCCGATGGCTAAACACTCTACATCTGCCGATCGCTAGACGACAAAATAGCACTTTCATCATCCGATGGCTAAACACTCTACATCTGCCGATCGCTAGACGACAAAATAGCACTTTCATCATCCGATGGCTAAACACTCTACATCTGCCGATCGCTAGACGACAAAATAGCACTTTCATCATCCGATGGCTAAACACTCTACATCTGCCGATCGCTAGACGACAAAATAGCACTTTCATCATCCGATGGCTAAACACTCTATATCTGTCGATCGCTAGACGACAAAACTATACTTTCATCATCCGATGGCTAAACACTCTATATCTGCCGATCGCTAGACGACAAAATAACACTTTCATCATCCGATGGCTAAACACTCTACATCTGCCGATCGCTAGACGACAAAATAGCACTTTCATCATCCGATGGCTAAACACTCTACATCTGCCGATCGCTAGACGACAAAATAGCATTTTCATCATCCGATGACTAAACACTCTACATCTACCGATAGGAGAAAACACATCTTCCGATAGAAAACTCCTACCAAGAGGATTCATCCAACTTTCACATAACGCAACTTAGCTAAGAAAGGCTCTTACTGGTATGACAAATTCATTCAGAGTATAAATAGCGGAAGACTTGCATGACATAAATCCTTTTAAAGGAAACATATCCTCATATCCAATCCCAGACTCAAAAGTTAACTCAAACAATACTAACACCATCCTACATAATTCCAGTTCTTATATTCTTACTGACATAAGGGAGCAATAACCAGGGGTCATAATCGCCTCTCCAGTCCTGCACTGTCACTTTGAGTAACCTCCAGCAACCAGCTTTAAATATCCTCTTTGAAGTTAGTATCATCACCTGTAGTCTCTTCACCTACATCATAAGGTTCATCTATAAGCCTAATTCTTAGTAAGGAATGCGACATTAACATGAGTGCATGAATGCATAATTCAGAGAAAACATACTCATAGATCATTTCTTGTTCATATTCTTGTTCATATTCATCATTCATAATCATTGCTCATAATCATTGTTCATATTCATCATTTCAGTTGTGTGGAATGAGAGAGGATTTGTGTCGGTAAAGGGGGTTTGACAGTTATTTTGATCATGGTCCCTACTGCGGGTCGTATACATATGTCATTCTTCGGACTGTGACATACGCCGAACCGCCCCCAACCCTCACTCAACCACGTTGCAGGGATTTTATCATCTTATCTTGTTCATGAGAAAACATGCTTTTAAAACATTTTCATATGCATAAAACTTTCATGATGCGTGAATATGGAAACTCTTAAAACATCAAGCTACAGAGCAGAGCATTATCCATCATGGAATATTACTTTCGAACTAAACGTCATCAAGAACACTAGACATCCGCATAAGGGAGTTTCTAATCAATACATAACATTCTACTTTGTATCCTCTGATGTAGGGTCCTAATGACCGAGAAACCTATACATTCACTTACCTGGTCTCCTTAGCAATCTGGACCTCTTCTCTTCAACTTCTTCACCTAAAACATGTGCATTACAGTAGTTAAATCAAAATCCTAAAACTCTACTCATAAATCATCCTAGGATCTATTAGCTAAAGTCATTTCCGAATCCTTGGTTTGATATACTGTGCAAAAATCTGAAATCCAAAATAACACAAACAGGTTCCACTATCGATTAAATCTGAGTTGATTACTTAAAATGTCCAGAATCGATTCGGGTTGACATTACTACTCTCGATTCTAAAATGTTCTAATACTACTCAACCATTGATAAAATCCGAGTTCAAATGCCGAGCTGAAAACAGAGCGCCAAACACAAACAGATAACTACATTGTCCATTTCATACCTCGGGTGCGGATTCGCAGAGGAATGCGGGCTAGAAACCAGTTGTCGGCGAGGAAGACACTGATAGCAGTGAGCGGGGGCTTGGGAGAGAAGAAATCGCCGGAAAGGGAGGTGTCGGCTACAGTGGTTTAAATGAGGTTTAAATCCCTTTCTTTTTCCTTTAAATACTGGCCTCAATCCTCCATTATTACAACTTTGCCATTCAACCTAGTTTAGATCCACATGTAATTAATTAAGCTTGGTATAAATCCTAAACTACGAAGATTAAATATTTATGACCGTTAATACAGTTAAGAAAATCACCTGGCCGTTAACTCGGGTGTTACATTGAGCTATATTAACAAGCCAATCCCCGCTCGGCAACTCAAATCCAAATTACGAGTTTTTTTCTAATTCTCGAAATTTCACAAAATCGTACATTTATCCAAAATCAATTAAATTCGTCCAATAACGTCCAATACGTTCAATATTTACTTATTCACGACAATTCTATGAATTTCGAACCCTAAATCTCGATTTTTAACGTAAACCCTAACGAAAACCCTAACGATAAACTTTGTGAAAATTGGAAACCAATGCTGGAAAACCATAGATTCATACCTAGGGAAGCGAGAGGAGGAGAAAACACGAAGAATGGAAGTCGAACGGAGGAGAAACGGAGGTTGGATCGTTGAAATCGCCGTGAGGGAGTCGCCTGAGCTCTCTAGCGTTCGTGAGGAGAAGAGAAGAGAAGGAGAAGTGAGGGAGAAGAAGAAAAACGTTGAGTTTAATATAATTTGATTTGGCAATTTACTAAAATGCCCTTAGCTCTTATTTCTATTTTGTTTCGTTCTTGGTTTCGTTAATTTTCTAACGATTCAGCTTTTCCAAATTTTCTTATTTCACTAATAAGTCCAACTTATTATTTGGGTCCTATCAAAACTGTCCGTTCGCAAAACGGACCTTGTTTACTATTCTTACTACAACGTTCATTATATTACGAGAAACCTAATTACTCGGAATATAGCGTTATTACTCCAAAAAATCCCTGTAATTTCCTAAAATTCTATTAATCGTTAGGATTCTAATGACGCTTTCTTTTCATAAAACGGGTTTGATTTGACATATTTACAAAAATGCCAATATATATATAATATAAAATCCCGTACAAGCCGGATATTACAGGTGTTGTGGCTCCGCGAATCTCGGGTTGGACTCAGGCCGGAGGTGACGTGCTCCGCGAATCCCAGGTTGGGCTCGGGCCGGAGGTGATGTGGCTCTGCGAATCCCGGGTTGGACTCGGGCCGGAGGTGACGTGCTCCGCGAATCCCAGGTTGGACTCGGGCCGGAGGTGACGTGGCTCCGTGAATCTCAAGGTTAGACTCGGGCCGGAGGTGACGTGCTTCGCGAATCCCAGGTTGGACTCAGGCCAGAGGTGACGTGGCTCCATGAATTTCGGGTTGGACTCAGGCCAGAGGTGGTGTGGCTACGTGAATCCCGGGTTGGACTCGGCCCGGAGGTGACGTGACTCCGCGAATCCCGGGTTGGACTCGGGCCAGAGGTGACGTGCTCTGCGAATCCCGGGTTGGACTCGGGGCGGAGGTGCCGTGCATGTGTTAGGATTGCATAATCGTTTTTCATGCTTCACATTTATTTTTAGCACTTTACTTGCTAAGCTTTGAGCTTATAGTGTGTTCTGTGGTGTAAGTACTGCTGAGCGGGAGGGTGAGTACCGAGAGCCTGACCAGGAGTAGGTGGCAGTTGGTGGCATGTGACCAGGGCCCTGGTTGATGGCAGTGTTAGGGCGACCCGACCCATGGAGCCGTTGTAAGGTGTTGATCGGGAGTAGGACTTTTTGTCTTTTGTGAGGTTATTTTATATTCGTTGTATATATTCATAGTTAAGGGTGATATGTCGTCCTATACTGTGAATTTTCTTCGCTTATGGATGATAGTACTTTACTTTCCCTCGTTACTGTTATTTGGAGATTTCGTATGCTGGATAGTTGAGTAGGAATATTCTGGATTAGTTGGGATTTATTCGTTTGCAGTTACTTAGCATTTTGGGGGCACCATTTTCAGATGTTACTCTGCCGAAATTTTCGGGGAGGACGCCGTGGTGCTAAATGGTTAGGATTAAGGGAAATTAGTGAGTCTAGGCAGCTAGACAAGACATAAGAGAGCTTCGGGAGGTTAGTTTTAATTTTGTTGCGTGATTTTCATTGGAAGGTATTTCCAGCGTTGGAAGTTTAAGCGAATGGGATTAGGAGAACTTAGTGACTTAATGAAACCATGTATGGCATGAGTGAAGCCTTCAAGAGACTTAACTTTAAATTCTGTTGCGTCCGTTTAACTAAAATAGATTCCTTGAGCTAGTAGTTAAGTGGATGAGAGAGTAGTCAAAGGTAGTCATTCACCTACATCATAAGGTTTAAACTATAAGCCTAATGCTTAGTAAGGAGTGCAATGTTAACATGTATGCATGAATGCACAAATTGAAGAAAACACATGTTCATGATCTTTTTGTGTTCTTGTTCTTGATTTTATTCATCGTTCTCATCATATGGATTAAGGGAGGATTTGTGCCGAAAAGGGTTGATAGTGAGAGTGTACATAGTCCCTTGGGGGTCGTATTCATGGTCCTCATTTTGGATAGTGACATACGCCAAACTGCCCCCAACCCTCTCTTAATCCTTGTTGCATAAGTTTCATATTCATATCTTGTTCATAGAAGAAATCATGCACTTAAAACATTTTCATATGCTTGAGAAAACATTCAAGATGCATGAACATGAGTAATCTTAGTTCATCAGACTACTGAACAAGCCATTCATTCATCAAAGGATCATAACATCAACTTGAGTACCATAACTAAACCGACAATAGCACAGAAAATCTTTGAACCTCATAGAAAACTTCTACCTAGTACCCTTATGATGTAGGGCCTTATTGGCCGGGAATCTTACTCACTCACTTACCTGGTTTCCTTAGCAACTTGAGCACTTCTCTTCAAACTTCTTCACCTAGAAACATTTCACATTACAGTGTTAAATCAAAATCCTAACTAAAAGTCATCCTAGTATCTAAATATTTCTAAATCTTCCTAGTCGAGTGCCTAATGCGTACAGGCTAAACTTCCAGAACCTAAATAACCAAATTAAGTCTAACAACAAAACACGGTCTGCTATCTTAATGTCCAGAATCGAATCGGAAATGCCATTACTAAACACAGATCATGATTGTCACAACCATTACTCTGTTAGTGAAGATTCTGAAACCTCAAGTTCTAGCTGAAAACAGAGTTCTAAGTAACTACATTGTCTAAGTCTTACCTAGAGCGTGGATTGTCGAAATGGAGGCTGAGGAACTGGTCGCCGGTGAAGAAAATAGCTGACAGAGAGAGAGGGCTCTGGGGGAAAGGGAATCGCCAAGAGAGGAAATATCGACTACAGTGAGGTTTTAGTGAGGTTCAAGAGTTCCATAACTATTTATACAAATTAAAATCCACCTTAATTACAAACTTGCCACCCAACCTAGTTTCACTCAACTTGTAATAAATAAGTCTTGGCATTAAATTTAAAATCATAAAGGTAAATAAAAGGGTGACAATTAAAATGGTTAAGAAAATCACCTGGCTGAAATTGTCTGGTGTACAGACTATAATGAAACGTTTAGCCCGGTTGTGAAACCTATAACTGTCCGTACAACTTTATCCTTATCCATTTGGTTAGATTATTAGACAACTTGATGTTAGTAACGGTTTCCTACATGGCAATCTCATTGACACGGTGTTTATGCAGCAACCTCCCGGTTTGTGTATTCCTCTCATCCCTCTGCTGTTTGCTTATTACGAAAATCAATTTATGGGCTCAAGCAGTCTTCTAGAGCTTGGTACAACAAGTTATATACTGCTCTGCTAGCGTGGGATTTCTCAGCATCAAAGTCTAATAAATCATTGGGTATCTGTCGGAAGAACTCCTCCAATATAGTTATGTTGGTCTATGTCGACGACATTATTATTACTGGCAATTCTTCTTATCTATTGGATCAGTTTCTCGCTTATTTGCACTCCTAGTTTGTTGTTCTCTATCTCGGTCCTCTTTCCTTTTTCCTCGGGATTTTGGTTACTCGGACTCCTACAGGTATACACTTTTCTCAATCTCGATACATATCTGAGTTGCTTGACAGGGCTAACATGGCCTCTTGCAAGCTGGTTCCCACTCCCATGGTATCAAGTCCAATTTTATCAAAAAATTATGGTCAACTTTACTCGATGGTTTTATCTATCGCAGCATTGTTGGAGGTCACCAATATTGTCATCTTACAAGACCAGATATAGCATTTGTCTTGAACAAAGTTTGTCAATTTATGTATGCACCTTCTGATGTTCACTGGTAGTTTGTCAAGAGAATTCTACGCTACCTTCAAGGGACATTATCTTTAGGGATCTCTTTCTCGCTTTCATCATGTTTTAACCTCAGTTGTTATACGTATGCGGATTGGGCTTTGTGTCTGGATGATCGCAAGAGCACGATTGGCTTCTACATCTTTTTAAGCACAAATCTTATTTCTTGGTTCTCTACGAAACAAAAGGTTGTATCTCGCTCTAGTACTGAATCCGAATATCGAGGCATAGTTAATGGCACAGTTGAAATTCTTTGACTTCAATCTCTTCTTGTAACGACCCCGGCCAGGAGCCGTCACGTATTCATAATCTTTCATTAATCGTTCGCTTGACTTTTACTATTATTACATCTTCTCTAACTCTCGACAGACATTCACATTTGCATAATACATATTTTGTTTAAAACTGAAAAACAGAGACGTAGAACCATCAAGGAAGACGAATCCTCTCGTGCACGATTTCCTACACCTCGTCGGCTCAAACTCTCACAGAGTCGAGCGACTAGGCTCGGTCATCGGTTTCTTGACAAAATTCGGGCAAGGAAGGAATGCCCTCAACTCTCTTAACATAATTCTACTCGGGTTTGCATGGGTTGCATATGTTGACAATCCACAGGAATTTCATCGTCCGGTCATCACGTGCATTGCGCGTGACCCGCTTAACACCGCCTAAAAGGAGACATCTTCCGGTGGGCACGTGGGCCTCGCGTGCTCAATTAAAACATCATCCGGTGACATCCACCGGTCACTAGACGACAAGATAACATTTACAACTTCCGGTGACGTCAGCCAACATCCACCGGTCGCTAAACGACAAAACACATTCTACATCTACCGGTCGCTAAACGACAAAACACATTCTACATCTACCGGTGACGTCATCCGGAAGACTAAACCATCAAACTACCATCATTCGGCATCTACTGATGACGTCAGCCGGACGATTGCCTCATCCAGCTTCCATCTTACGGTAGAAAACACTAAATCATCAAATGACTCCTTCCAACAGAAAGAAACCACAACTCATTCAGAATGCATATAGCGGAAGACTTAAACTACAGATCATTTATAAATCTATATAATCATTCCCTGACTCAGTGATCAACTAGACAGTCTCAAGGCTCAACATTATAAAATAATCTCATCCTACTTAAACTACCATATCCTTTATGTTACTGAAACAAAAGAGCGTTAACCAGGGTCATAAATCGCCTTTCCAGTCCTGCACTGTCATTTTGAGCTTCCTCCAGCAACCAGCCTTAAGCATCCTCTTTGAACAAAGTATCCTCACCTGAACCTCCTTCACCTACACCATAAGGTTTAACTATAAGCCTAATGCTTAGTAAGGAATGCATGCTGACAGATATACATGAGTGCACAAATTAAAGAACACAAGTTCATAAACCTTTCTTCATTCATGTTCATTTTCATTATTTACATGGCATGTATTAAGGCAGGAAACGAGGGAGAAAGACAGGGGTTCATAGTCATTTGCCTATCGCGGCAATCATAGTAACAACTAACTCGGCCTCCACCAGTGGGAGAATTCACGAGCCATACATATCATCAACTCGGCCTCCACCAGGGGGAGAATTCGCGAGCCATACATATCATCAGCTCGGCCTCCACCAGGGGGAGAATCCGCGAGCTATACTTGTCATGGTCTCTTTTCCCCGTCCTGTACTTAATCATGATTACATTTACTTTTCATGTTCTTAACTCAGTCATAAACGTGGACTCAATACATAAACATGAAGTTCACAGAGAGAAATCATACCATAAGGGCAAACAAAACATCCTGTAACTTAACATCTTCTTACACAATTTCTTCATATCATGGCAATAACTAGTCATAGTCAACAGACAGACCTCTCAATGATTTCCTAATACCCTTGCGGTGTAGGGCCCTAGTGGCCGGAAATCTTAATACATTCACTTACCTGGTTTCCTTAGCAATCCGAGCTTCTTCCCTTTAAACTTCTTCACCTAAAACATGTACATTACAGTAGTTAAAACAAAGGTCCTAATAGTTCTATTCATAAATCGTCCTAGGACTCTAATAGCTAAGGTTACTCCGAATCCTCTGTTTGACACACTGCAGTCTGAAATCTGAAACTAGGTGGACAGGTTTTACCATTGATTAAATCCGAGTTGGTTACTTTGAAATGTTCAGAATCGATTTGGGATGACATTTCTACTCTCAGACTTAAAAGGGTCTTAAACTACTCGGCCACTGCTAAGAAAATTTCGAACTCAAATGCCGAGCTGAAAGCAGAACTTTAATCACTAATAAATGACTACATTGTCCATTTCATACCTCGGGTGCGGATTTGCAGAGAAAAGCAGGCTGAAACCAGCCGTCAGCGAGGGAAGATTCTGGTAGCCGAGAGCAAAAGCTTGGGAGAGAAGGAATCGCCGAGAGGGAATGTCGGCTACAGTGGTAATAAAATGAGGTTTAAGGTTTCCATTTTCTATTTATACTCAACCCATCAATCTTAATTACAAAACTGCCACCCAACCTAGTTTTACTCTACTTGTAATAAATTTGTCTTAACATTAAATTTAAATCATAAAGGTTAAATAAGAGGGTGACAATGAAAATGGTCAGAGAATCACCTGGCCGAAATGTCGGGTGTTACATCCACCCCTCCTTAAACAAAATTTTCGTCCTCGAAAATTGCTCAAGCAAATAACTCTGGATAATTGCCCAACATCTCCTGCTGTCTTTCCCATGTGGCTTCTTCAATGCCGTGATTCGTCCATAAAACTTTCACCAATGGAATCTCCTTGTTTCTCAGAGTCTTGATTGTATATTCCAAAATCTGTATTGGTTTCTCCTCATACTCCAGTGTCGGCTCTAAACCAATATCTGATGGCTGGATGACTTGCATTGGATCACGCATGCACTTCCTTAACATTGACACATGGAAGACATTATGAACTTTATCCAATGATGGAGGCAGTTGTAGTCTGTACGCTGTACTCCCGACTTTTTCCAAGACAGGGAAGGGTCCAATAAATCTCGGATTAAGTTTTCCTTTCTTGCCAAATCTTAAGACTCCCTTAAATGGTGACACCTTTAAGAATACTTCATCTCCTACTGCAAACTCGAGTTCCCTCCTCCTTTGATCTGCATAACACTTCTGTCGGCTTTGTGCAGTCATCATTCTTTTTCGAATAGTGGCAATCTTATCTGACATTTGCTGCAGAATATCGGGTCCAAGAAGTTTTGCTTCACCAATCTCATCTCAATAAAGAGGTGACCTACATTTCCTACCGTACAGTGCTTCATATGGTGCCATACCAATGGTGGACTGATAACTGTTATTGTAGGAGAACTCAACTAGCGGTAAATGTCTACTCCAATTTGTCTGAAAGTCAAGTACACATGCTCTCAACATATCTTCGAGTATTTGAATAGTCCTTTCTGATTGGCCATCGGTCTGTGGGTGAAAAGCCGTGCTGAAAGATAACTTTGTACCTAATGTGCCTTGCAAACCCTTCCAGAATCGAGAGGTAAACCTGGGGTCACGGTCAGAAACAATGGATACCGGGATTCCATGCAACCTAATAATTTCCTAAACATAGAGATCAGCAAATTGGTCCATCGTATAGGTGGTCCTTACAGGTAAGAAATGGGCTGATTTTGTCATCCTATCCACCACAACCCAAATACAATTATGTCCTTTTGTCGTCTTAGGTAGTCCTACTACGAAATCCATAGCTATGTGTTCCCACTTCCATTCGGGAATAGGCAAAGGCTGAAGAGTACCTCCTGGACGTTGGTGCTCGGCTTTGACTTGTTGGCATACTAAACAGGACTCTACATACTTAGCAACATCCCTTTTTAGGTTAGGCCACCAGTACAGTAACTTCAGGTCTCGGTACATCTTGGTGCAGCCAGGATGTACAGAAAAGGAAGAGGAGTGCGCCTCAACTAAGATCAACTTACGCAATTCCACATCATTAGGAATGCACCACCGATTCCTAAACCTCAGGATTCCATCCCTGGAGAGACTGAACTCGGAGGTGGTGTCTTTCAACTTATTCATCATGCTGATATTTTCCTCTGAATCCCTCTGTTGCGCATCCTTGATCTTTTCCAAAATTGTTGGTTGAATAGTTAACTCAGCGAGCAGGATTGATAACTTTGGAACTATCTCCAAGTCAAACATCTGAACTTCTGTTCTCAAAGGTATAGACATGGTTGAAACCACGGGCTGCATTGTTGTTGACATCCTACTAAGTGCATCAGCTACAGAGTTAGCCTTCCCCGGGTGATACTTGATCTCAAAATCGTAGTCCTTGACAAATTCCAACCAACGTCTCTGTCTCATGTTCAACTCCTTCTGTGTGAAGAGGTACTTTAGGCTTTTATGGTCAGAAAACACCTCACATTGCTGTCCATATAAATAGTGTCTCCAAATCTTCAGGGCAAAAACAACAGCAGCTAGTTCTAGATCATGGGTGGGGTAATTTTGCTCGTGATTCTTTACCTGCCTAGAAGCATACGCTATAACTTTACCCTCTTGCATCAGGACACAACCTAAACCGACTTTAGACGCATCACAGTAAACACTAAATTTTCCTTCTTCGGTTGGGAGGGTCAAAACAGGGGCTGTTGTTAACTTCAATTTCAATACCCGAAAGCTATCTTCACAGGCTTCGGTCCAAGAATACTTAATGTCCTTCTTCGTCAAACTCGTCAGGGGTTTAGCTATCATAGAAAATCCCTTGATGAATTTTCTGTAATAGCCTGCCAATCCAAGGAAGCTGCGGACTTCACTGGCATTCTTTGGTTGTGGCCAATCCTTTACAGCCTGAATTTTGGTCGGGTCCACTGATATTCCATTAGCAGAAACTATATGGCCAAGGAAATTAACTTTGTCCAACCAAAACTCACACTTAGACAATTTGGCATAAAGCTGGTGCTCTTTCAATGTCGTCAAAACTACTCTTATATGTTCTACATGGTCAGCTTCAGTCCGCGAGTATATCAGGATATCATCTATAAACACAATCACAAATTTGTCCAAGTACTCCCGAAATACTCGATTCATTAAGTCCATAAAGGCTGCAGGGGCATTTGTCAATCCAAACGACATGACCAAGAATTCATAATGTCCATAGCGGGTTCTGAAGGCTGTCTTTGGTATATCTCCTTCCTTAACCTTCAGTTGGTAGTAACCCGAACGTAGATCTATCTTTGAAAATACCTTAGCTCCTTGCAATTGGTCAAACAAATCATCAATCCTAGGCAAGGGGTACCTATTCTTGATTGTCAACTTATTTAGTTCCCTATAGTCTATGCACATTCTAAGGGAACCATCTTTCTTCCTCACAAATAAGACTGGTGCACCCCAAGGAGAACTGCTGGGGCGAATAAATCCCTTGTCAACCAATTCCTGCAGTTGGACCTTCAATTCTTTCAATTCAACAGGTGCCATACGGTAAGGATTCTTAGATACAGGTGATGCCTCGGGGTATGTATCAATTACAAACTCTATTTCCCTATCGGGTGGTATACCCGGTAAGTCATCCAAGAATGCCTCGGGAAACTCTCGGACTATAGGAATATCCTGCAGCTCAATTCTATTCTTCACCCGGTCATCCTTCACACTAGCAAGGTAGCTCTCGCAACCACATCTCAGCATTCGATATACTTCTAGTGAGGATATAATTGGTATCTTACTTATTTTAGGAATAGCTTGGAAAGAATAATGATTGCCATTTGGGGGTCTAAAATCAACTATTCCAGATCTACAACTTATCGTGGCATGATGTCTAAATAACCAATCCATCCCTAATATCACTTCATACCCTTTTATGTCAATGACAATTAATTCCGCATAGAGATTCTTATCCCCTAAGGACACGACGTCACCCTTAACAATCTGTTCTGAATGTAGGGACTTCCCTGATGGTAACACGACACTATATGACCTTTCAGCTAGCAAAGGTCCTATGTTATGTTTGCATACAAACAAGGTTGATATAAACGAGTGTGTGGCCCCTGTATCTATGAGTGTATAAGCAGCAAAACCACAGATCATGATAGTACCTGATATGACTGTATGCTGAACAGCTCCCTCATCTTCCATCAACGCATACACTCTGGGTACAACTCTTGCACGATTCGGGTCTGGCGGCATGGGGCAGTCTCTGACTAAGTGTCCGGTCTTATCACACCTGAAACAGCGGCCAGAAAGCAACTTGCACTCACCAGGGTGATTCTTCTGACATGTAGGGCATAGAGGTGCCAGAGGTCTCTTTCCCTTTCCCTGGTCACCATTCAGGTTGAGGGGCCTCTTTATTCCCTGCTGTTGTTGCTGTGGTCCCTTGTTCTGTCGCGGCTGCCAACCTTTGTTCTGACGTGGTGGCGGTGGAATGTCCTTCATGAGTTTCTTTGGCAGCTCGCGCTGTGCATATGCTGTCATTTCTGCCTCTTCCAGCTCCAAGGCCTTAGCCGTCACTTCACCATAAGGTACATTATGTATGCCGGCAGTCTTCACTTTCATGTACAGACTTGGCTTCAGTCCTTGAACAAACTGATAAATCTTGTCTTCCTCATCCTCAATCATACGGGGAGCAAACCGTGATAAGGCATCAAATTCGCATATGTAATCCGTCACAGAGCCAGTTTGTCGAAGATTCATGAACTCCTTCTTCTTGTTGGCCCGTACAGTCCTATTAAAGTACTTGTCAAAGAAGGAAGTCTTGAACATCCCCCAGGTCATAGCTTCGGCATTAGCGGTGTTCTGGATCGAGTCCCACCAATGCCTTGCACTTAACTCCAAATGAAAGACAGCATAGGTGACCTTATCCCCGTCATCAACCTTTGCATACTTAAACATGTCTTCTATCTTTCGAATCCACTCCTCAGCATGAATAGGATCGGAAACATACCCATTAAACACCGGGGGTCGAAGCCGGTGAAAGCGTTCACCCCCATGATCATGAGTTGCGTTAGTACTGGAGTTGCCTTGTTCTTCTCTAGCTGTCATCAGTCGTTCTATCTGGTGAGATTGGCGCATGACTAACTCAGTCAATTGAGCAATAACATTGCTATCCTCATTGGTCTCCCTCTGTTGACCTCTAACCATCTCGGGATTCCTAGACAAATCATTACAGGCATAACCTAACTTAATGACATACATGAAATCATAAATACTTACAGTTGCTGAGGTGTGCTCATGTGACAGTCAGTGCTGGAAGGCAGTCTACAGAATCGGTTTTAGAACCTGGTTTTGCTCTGATACCATAATTGTAACGACCCCGGCCAGGAGCCGTCACGTATTCATAATCTTTCATTAATCGTTCGCTTGACTTTTACTATTATTACATCTTCTCTAACTCTCGACAGACATTCACATTTGCATAATACATATTTTGTTTAAAACTGAAAAACAGAGACGTAGAACCATCAAGGAAGACGAATCCTCTCGTGCACGATTTCCTACACCTCGTCGGCTCAAACTCTCACAGAGTCGAGCGACTAGGCTCGGTCATCGGTTTCTTGACAAAATTCGGGCAAGGAAGGACTGCCCTCAACTCTCTTAACATAATTCTACTCGGGTTTGCATGGGTTGCATATGTTGACAATCCACAGGAATTTCATCGTCCGGTCATCACGTGCATTGCGCGTGACCCGCTTAACACCGCCTAAAAGGAGACATCTTCCGGTGGGCACGTGGGCCTCGCGTGCTCAATTAAAACATCATCCGGTGACATCCACCGGTCACTAGACGACAAGATAACATTTACAACTTCCGGTGACGTCAGCCAACATCCACCGGTCGCTAAACGACAAAACACATTCTACATCTACCGGTCGCTAAACGACAAAACACATTCTACATCTACCGGTCGCTAACGACAAAACACATTCTACATCTACCGGTGACGTCATCCGGAAGACTAAACCATCAAACTACCATCATTCGGCATCTACTGATGACGTCAGCCGGACGATTGCCTCATCCAGCTTCCATCTTACGGTAGAAAACACTAAATCATCAAATGACTCCTTCCAATAGAAAGAAACCACAACTCATTCAGAATGCATATAGCGGAAGACTTAAACTACAGATCATTTATAAATCTATATAATCATTCCCTGACTCAGTGATCAACTAGACAGTCTCAAGGCTCAACATTATAAAATAATCTCATCCTACTTAAACTACCATATCCTTTATGTTACTGAAACAAAAGAGCGTTAACCAGGGGTCATAAATCGCCTTTCCAGTCCTGCACTGTCATTTTGAGCTTCCTCCAGCAACCAGCCTTAAGCATCCTCTTTGAACAAAGTATCCTCACCTGAACCTCCTTCACCTACACCATAAGGTTTAACTATAAGCCTAATGCTTAGTAAGGAATGCATGCTGACAGATATACATGAGTGCACAAATTAAAGAACACAAGTTCATAAACCTTTCTTCATTCATGTTCATTTTCATTATTTACATGGCATGTATTAAGGCAGGAAACGAGGGAGAAAGACAGGGGTTCATAGTCATTTGCCTATCGCGGCAATCAAAGTAACAACTAACTCGGCCTCCACCAGTGGGAGAATTCGCGAGCCATACACATCATCAACTCGGCCTCCACCAGGGGGAGAATTCGCGAGCCATACATATCATCAGCTCGGCCTCCACCAGGGGGAGAATCCGCGAGCTATACTTGTCATGGTCTCTTTTTCCCGTCCTGTACTTAATCATGATTACATTTACTTTTCATGTTCTTAACTCAGTCATAAACGTGGACTCAATACATAAACATGAAGTTCACAGAGAGAAATCATACCATAAGGGCAAATAAAACATCCTGTAACTTAACATCTTCTTACACAATTTCTTCATATCATGGCAATAACTAGTCATAGTCAACAGACAGACCTCTCAATGATTTCCTAATACCCTTGCGGTGTAGGGCCCTAGTGGCCGGAAATCTTAATACATTCACTTACCTGGTTTCCTTAGCAATCCGAGCTTCTTCCCTTTAAACTTCTTCACCTAAAACATGTACATTACAGTAGTTAAAACAAAGGTCCTAATAGTTCTATTCATAAATCGTCCTAGGACTCTAATAGCTAAGGTTACTCCGAATCCTCTGTTTGACACACTGCAGTCTGAAATCTGAAACTAGGTGGACAGGTTTTACCATTGATTAAATCCGAGTTGGTTACTTTGAAATGTTCAGAATCGATTTGGGATGACATTTCTACTCTCAGACTTAAAAGGGTCTTAAACTACTCGGCCACTGCTAAGAAAATTCCGAACTCAAATGCCGAGCTGAAAGCAGAACTTTAATCACTAATAAATGACTACATTGTCCATTTCATACCTCGGGTGCGGATTTGCAGAGAAAAGCAGGCTGAAACCAGCCGTCAGCGAGGGAAGATTCTGGTAGCCGAGAGCAAAAGCTTGGGAGAGAAGGAATCGCCGAGAGGGAATGTCGGCTACAGTGGTAATAAAATGAGGTTTAAGGTTTCCATTTTCTATTTATACTCAACCCATCAATCTTAATTACAAAACTGCCACCCAACCTAGTTTTACTCTACTTGTAATAAATTTGTCTTAACATTAAATTTAAATCATAAAGGTTAAATAAGAGGGTGACAATGAAAATGGTCAGAGAATCACCTGGCCGAAATGTCGGCTGTACACTTCTCAAGGAAATTAGTATTCTTTCACCCAAGATACCTATCATTCTCTACGATAACTTGAGTGCAATGTATCTAGCATCTAATCCAGTATTACATTTGAAATCCAAACATGTTGAAATTGATTTCAATTTCATTCGAGAAAAGGTGCTCAATAAATCGTTAATGGTCAAATTTACTCCTTTAGACACTCAACTCGCCGATGCTGTGACCCCAACCCAATCAGGGACGCCACAGACTTGCCATGACGTAATCTTAACTTAAGCCCTCATAAGTTCACAGAAAATTTTTCTTTTTACTCAACACTCTAAAATAAAATGGACATAGATAGGTGACCCACCTCAAACAACCCTCTAGAGTCTAACTTTGAGTTAAACATGTTGCGTGTAAAGTTCATCGACTGTTAAAACATTAAAACGAGGTTAAAACCATTTTTCGATAAAATGTCAACTCAGTTTTTGGGCCCATAGAATCCTTTAAAATACGTAGGGGTCGCTCGTAAAATACGTTTAAAAAGTGTCGTAAAAGGTCGGGTTGAAACGTGTTTTCAAAAGTCAATTTTAAAAAAACTTTCATGTTGAGTCACATGTGGTGCGCGCGCGCGTCACCCAAACAGCGCGCGCACCATGCGCTGTCACACACTGTCGCAGTGCGCCTCGCCCACCCGGGTGCGCACAGCGCCCAGGTGGCGCGCGCACTGGGCGACTCCCTACGTGCCACGCACGTGCCAGGGCCGATCGATCGACAAAAACGCTGATCGATCGACGACCTCTCTGGATTTTCGACCAAAAATCATCAAAAACACTGATGGATTGCCCTTCAGGCGCGATCGATTGGCTGGTCGTGCCCTGGGCACGCACACTGTGCCCCCCGCACGTGCACCGCCTACGTACCCCGCACGCAGCCAGTGCACCATCAGCGCACCTTATAGCCCCTTTTTCACACTTAACTATTTTTTTCCTTTTTCAACCACATACTCTTCACATTAAACTTCCCTAAATCTTTTCCAACCTCTTTAAACACAAAAACATCAAAACCCTCAAAAACCCGACTCAAAAACATATGCGAACACGTATTTAAAATTCATGAAAACAAATTGCGTGGATCGCTCTAAAAACCGAGCGTATCCTTACAGGTTTAAAGTACCTAAAATCCTTAAATACAATCCAACCTAATCCCCAAAACAAACATTGACATAAACACAAAATTTCCTAAAACATCCCTAAAACTGTTAACTCCGACTACAAAATCCAATATGACTAATTCATTTATCAACATCGTATATCTACAGCAGAAGTTCATCTAAATCGTTAGACAAGTGAACCTATCCATCAAAATACTAAAACTAACATTATCTCCAAGCAGTTTCACTATACAATTGGGACCATCATTCGACAATTCCTAAGTCTATCACATTACCTACAATTTTACTAAAACTGAGCTCGGAGATGCCCACGGGTCTATAAACCTAGCCAAAACACGTCCCTTCGCCACATGCTCCTCACCTTCGTTCTTGTCACCTACACCATACGATAAACGCATTAAGCCTAAAGCTTAATAAGAAAGTGCACTATAAATAACTTATGCATGAATGATGACTTTCATAAAACCTTTTCATTTACTTGTTCTTGTCCTTTTTACTTGTCATGGATTAAGGAGGGGATCGTGCTGGGGAATAGGCAAAGTCCGTGTACATGGTCCTCACGGACAGTATTCATGGTCCAATGCATGGACAGTGATCATGGTCCCTCGAGGTGGACAATTTTGTTATCATGGCCATACCGCCCCAACCTACACTTAATCATTATGTACATTTCAATTTCATGCATGTAAAACATTTCGTATGTCATTTAAGCAAACATGATGCATGAGGAATTTACGCATAACATAACATCAAAACAATTCATGAACGTACATGTACATACCTTACTTGCAACGAACCTAACAAGCAGCTAATAACTAACATCCCAGACTACCCGACTCGTTAAACCCCACAACCAGAAAATCATCATCAAAGCACGAAAACCTAGCATCGACACGATGTAGGGCCTTAAGGGCCGAAAACCTAGCACCCACGTACCTGGCGTCCGTAGCAATGCTGAGCACCGTCCAAAAGTCTTCTCCTCCTAAGGCATTTTAAAAACATTGGCATTAGAACCGATTCTGAATATACGAATTCCAAAGAGTAAACTAAGCTCTTAGCCAAAGCGATTTCTCTAGAACTTGAATTAAAGTCTTTCAGGCATTTAATCGAGCACGTTGTGCTCACCAATTATCCAACAAGCCCTAATTGACATCTAAACCGTTTAACCTTCGATTTAAACCTATCTATAGATAAAAACTCTTAATCTGATGACTCGAATGGACACGTATGAGGAGGAACCACCCAGTGCTCTGGGAATCCTGAGTGGGACTTGGGATGGAGGGTGACGTGCTGGGTTAAAACTCAACAGATCCCAGGTTGGAATTGGGTCGAAGAGTTCGGTCGTAGAAAAGGGGGGTTGTCACAATCCTACATTGCTTGGGGAAGTATGTGAAAATGAAGCATATATAAAAAGACCCTCTCAATATAGTAAGATGCGTTTTGGAGCACAATTGGCAACGGATCACATAAGAACTCTGAAGTTAAAAGTGCTTCGGCGAGAGTAGTACCAGGTTGAGTGACCGACTAGGAAGTCCTCACCAAACAAAGCCGTGAGGGGAGGATATTGTGCTACGGCCCAATCCCCAGAGAGGACAATATCTTATTAGGAAAAGGGGTCGTTACAAATGGTATCAGAGCTGTATCCAACAAAAAATGTGGCCAACGTGGACGTTGGGACCTCGAGGGAGGGTGATTGTGATGACTCGAATGGACACGTATGAGGAGGAACCACCCAGTGCTCCGCGAATCCCGACTGGGACTTGGGCTGGAGGGTGACGTGCTAGGTTAAAACTCTGCGGATCCCGGGTTGGACTTGGGCCAGAGGGTTTGGTCGTAGAAAGGGGGTCGTCACAATCCCACATCGCTTGAGGAAGTATGTGGAAATGAAGCATATGTAAAGAGATCCTTCCAAGATAGTAAGTTCGCGCCAAACAAAGCCGTGAGGGGAGGATATTTGGCTACGGCCCAATCCCCAGAGCGGACAATATCTTACTAGGAAAAGGGATCGTTACAAATGGTATCAGAGCCTGTACCCAACCAAAAATGTGGCCAACGAGGACGTTGGGCCCCCGAAGGTGGTGATTGTGATGACCCGAATGGACACATTTGAGAAGGAACCACCCATTGCTCTGCAAATCCCGAGTGGGACTTGGGCTTGAGGGTGACGTGCTGGGTTAAAACTCCACAGATCCCGAGTTGGACTTGGGCTAGAGGGTTCGGTCGTAGAAAGGGGGGTCGTCACAATCCCACATCGCTTGGGGAAGTATGTGGAAATGAAGCATATGTAAAGAGACCCTCCCAAGATAGTAAGACGTGTTTTGGAGCACAATTGACAACGGATCTCATAAGAACTCTGAAGTTAAAAGTGCTTCGACGAGAGTAGTACCAGGTTGGGTGACCGACTGGGAAGTCCTCGGTAAATAAAGCCGTGAGGGGAGGATATTGGGTTACGGCCAAATCGCCAGAGCGGACAATATCTTACTGGGAAAAGGGGTCGTTACACTTAATCTACCGTCAAAGATCTTAACTACAGCAACCCTAACAAATTTCTAACACGAAACTACAATTCATCAAAACCCTAACCGAAAATCAACTCCAAAAACCGAAACTAAACACTTAGGATACTCAAAATCTTACCTAGGGTACGATTGTTGAAGGAAAACCGGAAGAAAAGTCGCCGGAATAAGGAGCTATCGTCGGACAACTTAAAGAAACGGAGAGGGGAAGAGGTGCGTCGCCAAAGAAGGAGAGGATTTTCCTCTCTGGAAGGGAAGAACGTGAATGAAGAGAGGGAGGAGAGAAGTTTGTGTTTTTATTAAATTTTAACCTATCAAATTACGTTTTTGCCCATCCCTCAATCCTTTAGCTAAATTCGTTATTTCGTCTATCGATTTGGTTTCTCCAAAATTTTCTTATTTCTCCAAATAATCCAACTTATTCCTAGGGTTCTAACGAAACTTCCCGTTCGCAAAACAGACATAATTTACTATTTTCACGAATTAAAACACTATAGTGGAAAAATCGAAACTCGGCGTTACTCTATCAATTTAAATTTCTAAAAACTTCCTCATTCCTCTAAAAGTCTTCATAATCTCCTAGGACTATATTAAAACCTCCCTCTTGCAAAACGGGCCTATGTCTATTATTTACGAAAAATGCCCCTAAAGCGAAAACCCAAAAAACCTGGACGTTACATCCTCCCCCCTTAATTGGAATTTTGTCCTCAAAATTGCCCTCGCTTATATCTCATGTTATTAACGCTACTTGTTTTGTGACCCTATCTCTTATCCATGGTTATTCCCAATTTTGAGTCTAACCCCCTTATCTTCTCTAGATTTTACGTTACTACATAAGAGCACTATCACATCCATAACTAGGACCACCCCTTCTGGTTCTTCACTAAAACCCCTAACACCACATCGTCCGACATTAATCTCATAATTGCATCCCCTACTTTTATTGGAACTAAACATGTCTTGGTTTATTCATCGAACCTTATCAATCTCAAAACTCTTGCTAACTTCGAGGTTGTAACCTAATTTGTGCCTAAACTCATCGACGTTACCCATAGTCATCATATGCGACGACTCAATTCCCACATCTCTTGGTAACGGTCTGTCATAAACCTGTCATCAGTAGAATTTCAAACCACGTACTACCTTATGCACTCCACCGTTTTTTGATAACTACACCAAGGCAGAATTTGCAACTAAGGCTCAAGTCCCTACCTACTACCAATTACATTCTCGAACCCCCCCCCCCCTTTTTGACCTAACACGTACATACTCACTTCAAACCCTTTTTAAGCTTCTCAAGATTACTACACGAACGCTACGTCTCGACTACACTATGGCCTTAACCACCTATCGGTTAATGACTATTTATACGTCACCAAAGTTTTAAACTCTTCTAGCTATGTGTTATACCACTCAATCACTCATACAAACTTTGACCTTAACTTAGTCGATCATCACTTAAACTCTCAAGCCTCTCCTTTCACCAAAATCTAGAAACATCACCCCATCACGGACTACTCCTATGGTCCTTTAAACACTGATGTTCCTACTTCCCTCTCGAAGGTAAGTCTCAGGTTATGGTGTTTAACTCGAACTGTATCAACCTTAACCTTAGCTATTTACAAAATCATCGGCTTTGACTTTGTTACTTACGGGTCGAGCCTTTGAAATTTCCTAATTTAATCTTATTCTTAATGCACTAGAATGTTTTTCGTGCAAGATCTTGTTTTCCTCGTCTGATAACCCACTAATCCCTCGATTATCACGACTCTAACATTCGAGCTTATCTTTCAATCTAAACCCTTTATTTAATTAGACATGCCCTACACTTACTCTTAATATCTTACAAGGACTTCCTCGAAAGTTACTAACTAGTTTACTATTCTGTCATTTCTTCTAGTCAGGTTCTAAATATTTTACTTGGCTTCCTCACTTAGATCTCTTTATTTCCCTCATCAATATTGGTCAATCCGAATACTCCTATACAATCACCCAGATCATACATCCAAGACTTTGTATCGACCAATCACATCATCTTTGTAAAAGTAAGCAACACATCCCTTACTCTCTCAATAGTTTACTTAAGCTGAACACTCGAACATTGTCTTCATCTAAATACTTCCAACTTCATGCGAGCCTAAAATATATGAGTTTCTACTATGTTCTTATTCACCTAGACGTATTAGTGGTATCAAAGCTAGGTTACCTATCTTGATGTATACAATCTCTCTCTCCTTAAATTGAGGTCTACATCATCATGTTTCTAACTCACCATATTCTCTAACCCCTCTATTCTTAAACCTACTCATGTCTATCACACCAATATCGTCATTAAATCGTAAATAAATTTTAAAAAATTTTTTTAACCACATGTCTACTCTATTAACTACTGAAATGAAATTATACCTGGAACTACAAATGGTTGGGCATCTTCCCTATCATCGGTCATAGTAGTTATCCTAGAAGGACCACTCGGTGGCTTCTTGTTTGGCCTTAGACAATCTCTGGCTCTGTGACCCCTTCAATCGCACCTAAAACATCTGTCCGAATACAATCTACATTCTCCGAAATGACCCTTCAGACATGTAGGCACAGAGGAGCTTGACGAGCTCCTCGGGATCATTTTCTCTTGTCCTGCACAATCGATGAATCGTTGGGCCTCTTAATGCCCCTCGCTGGTTGTGGCCTTTCATCAACTGGGGGTGGCAGAAATTCACTGAGGGACCCCTCAACGGACTTCTCTTGACTTTTATTCTTAAATTCCATTTCTTCTAACTCAAAAGCTTGTACAACTACTTCTTCATACGTAGCATCCTGAGCTCCATATATCTCACGCCATTAAAGATTTCTTTCTTTAATCCTAGTACAAAATAATAGATCTTATTTTCCTTTTCCTTCCCTAGATGGCTGATGGAACGAGTTAATGCCTCGAATTCTCTAACATACTCAGTGACCGTACCTGTTTGCCGAAGTTAGGGAAATTCTGACATCTTGTTTGCCCATGCAGCTTTGTAAAGATATTCCTTATAAAACAATTCCTTGAATGATCCCCACAAAATTTCCCCCACGTTAGCCTTGACCTTGACATTTTCCCACTAAAGTCTTGCATCTCCCTCAAGATGACACACTGCATATGAAACCTTATTTACCTCCTTCACATTAATAAGGTCAAACAATCCTTTCATTGCTCGAACCCACCCCTCAGCCTGGATCGGATCTATTACGCATCCATCGAACATTGGAGGTCGAAACTGCCTAGTTTGTTCACTACCCCGGTTCCGCGAAGTACTACCTTGTCCATTACCATTTCCATCTCGGTTGAGTAAAATCCCTATCTGTTCTGATTGTTGGTGTGTTATGCCTATAAGCTGGCTAATAGGATACTCCTTGGTTTATCTAGGTACTTTTGGCATTTTCTTGTTCCTAGACACATTAGGAAACACACACAAAATAAACATTCACTGTCTATCATCAGACTTGTGGTGGTCTTCTCCTTCGCCACGTTGTAAGCAACGCTTTTGGCTAGCGTCAATCGAACGACTCCCAAAACCTGTCTATCAAGGAGATTCCATTCACTGTCTTCCATCTTTTCTGGTTTCGCACTCAAAGGAAGATGAAGTTTTTGTCCGTACAAGTAATCCTCAATTTGCATTCTCCAGAACGCAAAATCTGTCCCATCGAATTTCTCAATAATGTGTCATGTGCTATCCTCACCTGTCATTGTTATCAAAAACAATGCCCAAAAAACTGATATTTCCTGATCAAGTATTCAACCCTAATAATCAATCTCCACAATATCAATAAATTTGCCAAATAAATTAACCGAGCCTGAAAATATCTGAATCAATAACTTTGGCCAAATATTTCCCCAAAAATTGTTGCCTTTTAAAATCAGGATTTTGTAGATCCACCCAATAAATTAACTTCAGAAATTTCAACCCAAAATTTCAAAAATTAATACTTTCTTGCTAGACGTTGTTTCTCCAACCCAAATTTCAATCAAAACAAATTTGATTTGAAAGTCAATCGCTGAAAAATCCAAAACAGTAAGTGGATTGTTTCTGCTTCACAAATTTCTTAACTAAAATTCCAAACAGTTTCCTCTGTGAAACTTTGCAGAGAGCGTCGGCAATGTGATCGGCGTCGCTTCTCTGTTCTGAAAATTGGAGCTTGGTTTTACTGATCAGAACTTGGCTGTTCGCGCGGCGGTGATCAGCGGAGCAGAGAGCTTCAGTTTTCTATGCGTCGTGGTTCTGCGAAACGCGTCGACGGTAGCTAGGGCATCCTCTCCCTTTCTGCTCGGCGGTGGAGCACACGTCTTCTTCACTGGCGACGGACGGTGGTCGGTGGTCGGTCCTTCGCTTCGCGTGGGCTGCGGCTCAGGCAGAACAGAACAGTGTTCTCTTCGTGTTTTTTCTTCACTGCTGAAGAAAAAAACAATAGAACAAAAAAAAGAATTTTCTTTTACTTTTTTTCTTTTTTTTTTATTTCCAATTTCTTTTTCTTCCAAAAATTATAAAATCGATCGATACCCTTCGAAGAATCAAACCCTGATTTTCGAAAAATCGCTTCAACCTGAACCTCTGATACCAGTTGTTAGGATTAGACGCCTTAATCCACCTGTAACGAACGATCCAGAAAACTGAAAAAGAAAAACGAAAAAATAATGAACACCGAATTTTACGTAGAAACCCTAGAAAGAGAAAAAACCATGGGCATAGGAGAGAATCACTAATAACAAATTCGGTACAATGAGTTTTGCGACTCAAGAATCAATATGTAGAGAAAACGTAAAACCCTAATATTGATATACCGGCCCGACCCGACCAAACTAGAATTCGGGTCACACCAATTCTAACATGATTGACTTAGCATGAATTGTTTGAAGAAAGGTCGAAACACATAGCTTCAAAGAAAGTTATTATAAATAAACTTCAACTAAAGATAACCCTCCAAGACATGTTGATCAAAGTACTTCAAGCTGTACTTTAATTATTGTTAGGAATTATAAGGGTCGAATATCAATTTAATTCTTAATAAAAAAAAATGTATATTTGCAAAGATATAGATTTGTAATGGGATTTGATAAACTTATATTAAAAATATTATTTCCTAAGTTAACATGGTAAATAATTAATAGAAATGATGCATAACTTACTTGTACGAATGATAGAGCAATGGATATTGACAATGTGGTATTAGTTATCCAATTAATGTTACAATCAATATTGGAGATAACTTTTTTATTGATTGGTTTAGGCTTACCTATGTTTGATAATGCAGTGCTTTAATTAAATTGTAGTTAATGATATTGGTCATTAGGAGTGGTAGGCATGGTTCGGCTCTACCCAATTTTGGAGTTGATTAGAATCGAACCTACAATATTTGGTTCCTAAGAAAAGGAACTGAAACCGAACTGTGGTCTTGGTAGAACCGAAATGACAATCTCAATTCAGTCTTGGTTTGGTTTTAAATTAAAAAATAAATTTTATTTTAATTCTTTCAAATAAAACATTGATAAGTTATGAATCAATATCAGAATATATAATAAAAATAATATATAATCAATCAAGCAATTTAATTAGGAATTTCTTATTTTAGTCTATAGTTACATATAATTACATGTCTTGTTACACGTCTTATCCATGGTCTAGACTCTCTTAAGTGTTGATCTTAAATGCTTGGTTTGGTCCTATTTTATCTGGATAATTGCTTTTGATGAGTTCTGCTTTTGGACTTGAAGAGTATATGGGCCGAACCAAATCAATGCTCGTATGGCGGAAAGCAGGGACAAAAGGAGTTTCGATTTTCTAAGGGTTTATTCAAGCTGGTGAAACTGCTTTGATAATTTTCACTTCTCCATGGCGACCATCATTTGTAGGAGATCGAATCATTTCCGCCTCCTCAGTCGTTTCCTCGCTTTCCAGAGGACTAGCTTGCATCTGCCGTTGCCTTTCTTTTCAGATGTCGAGAATCTTTCTTATAAAACTCTTCCTTTTCTGCAATCGGTTTGTTTTCACTTCCTTTCCCTTACGATTATCCATTGCTACTTTGCTTGGTATTCATTTATTTCTCAATTTCGGAAATAAAGATTTAAACTTTGGTATGACAATTCGACGCAGTTAACAGTATCTGTAGGTGACAACTTTTCGTTTTCGTTAGCTCATGTTTTGGTGAGGATTCATCTTTGATATAATTTAGTGTTATCCTTTTCTGAAATCGAATCGAACAAGCACAGAGCTTCTTAAGCTAGCGGTCAATTTAACCGAAAAAGAAAATAAAAAACGCATTATAAACTATTCCTTTCTCTTGCTTAATTCCTGTCACATATGTTTCAGTAAATTAAAAGCAGCAAAAAAGCTGAAGGATATTTGAGTAGTTCAGGAAAGAATATCTTTAACGTTTCTTCTAGTCATGGTTTTTTTTTCCTTTTTTGTTATTTAGAATTTCCAAGTTATACCAGAAATTTCTGGAATCCGATCCTTGATGATATGTGCGAGACGGCTTTATGGTACCACCACAGCAAATGATTCGGAAAAAGTATCAGAAGGTGCAAGTGGTGCTAATTCTGGGAACGGAGAAAAGTCTGAGAGCAATCAGAGCACAAATACTGGAAAGCCCATTCGTGGTGGGGTAAGGCTATTGCTACTCTTGGTTTTTTGAAGATCTCACTTAGCATTCTTTTTTTTTTCAAGTATTAATCTTCAAAGTCTAATTTCATTGCAGCCTGTTTCATGGTTAAGCTTTCTTCTGCTTGTTGCAACTGGAGCAGGCCTTATCTTTTACTATGATAAGGAAAAGAAACGTCACATTGAAGGTAGATTACTATGGTGAGTAGGATTAATTGTTCTTAGCATTCATTCAATAGCTCTATTGGCTTGCTTATTTTTAGGTAGATTACTTTGGTGAGGTGGATTCGTTGTTTTTAGGATTTAAAAGGCTTTATTGGCCTGGTTGTCTTTCTATTCTATGGTAAGATGTTTTGCCATTCCTCCTAAATTGCGACTTGCAAATGCTCTCCTATTTTTTTTATTAAATTTATTTCTCGGCTGTATTTTCTATGCCTGTTAGCGTAGACAATTATTTTTGAATAAACTGTTTCTTATTCTGGAAATATTGGCTTGTGTGAATATCATGTATAGGGCTTAAGAGCTTTTAGTATCAAAATTTGTAATTGTTTGGATTGAGGCACTATATGTTGTGCAAGGAAAGTTTTCCTGTTGGTATTCTACATATTATCTACATCCAG
The DNA here is from genome assembly GCA_022432975.1 of Begonia masoniana. Taxonomy (NCBI): domain Eukaryota; kingdom Viridiplantae; phylum Streptophyta; class Magnoliopsida; order Cucurbitales; family Begoniaceae; genus Begonia; species Begonia masoniana. The sequence goes on along the minus strand of CM039502.1, from coordinate 59,348,985 downwards.
TTAGCTTTTCTATGAAGGCATTCAATTGATATTTTGGATGCAACCTCATACAAAATATTGAATACACTTCTCTTTTCCCTCCTGCAGAAATACATAATATGTCAGAGGTAGTGAAACAAGGACCATCTGCTGGAAAAGCAGCCATTGGAGGCCCATTCAAGCTTGTCAATCATGATGGGAAGCATGTCACTGATAAAGACTTTGTGGGAGCATGGACGCTGATTTACTTTGGCTTCACCCACTGCCCCGATATCTGCCCAGAGGAGCTACAAAAGCTAGCCGCTGCAATTAATAAAATAAGTCAGTTTATAGTCTCTCTCTATGGATGGTAGTGTGTGAAAAAAGAAGAAAAATGATCATTATTTTAGCGTATCATCTCTGTTAAAAAATAAATTGTGTCATCATTCCTGACATAAAAACAGGGTACTAACGGAGGAAGATATGTCTATTTGTTTCTCTGCCAGCGTTTGACTAATCAAACTAGTTGTATTTACATGTTTAATTGATTAGAAAGGCAAATTAGACTAGATTTATTTCATGGCAAGAGTCTTATTGCATGGATCAAGTACTTTGCTAATGACTTGATAATTATTATTATTTTATTTACTTTTTTCTTTTGCTCATAGAACAAAAGGGCGGAATTGATGTTGTACCAGTGTTTATTTCTGTTGATCCTGAGAGAGATACTGTTGAGCAAGTTCGAGAATATGTTGCAGGTATATTTTAAGATTCATTATCAGCTATTACATGCATATGCAAAAATGGTATGACATGTATCTCTATATAACAGAGTTTCACCCTAAGTTAGTTGGATTAACTGGGTCTTCTGAGGAGATTCGAAATGTTGCCCGGGCATATCGAGTTTACTACATGAAGACAGCTGAGGAAGATTCAGATTACCTTGTTGATCACTCCATAGTGATGTAAGTCTTTTATGTTCCAATATTAAAAAACCCTCGTGTCCCAAGTTGGAGGCGACATGTTCTTGCTAGAAATTGGTATTTTCTGTTTGGAATAATTGGCCTTCTATAGACTTCATGAAATTGTTCTGGGAAAGTTGGGTACACTCTGATATGAAAAAGCCCAGCAGAGTGTTGGTCATGTCGGGTAGCTATAAATCAATTCAAATTTTTTTACAGGTACTTGATGAGTCCTAAGATGGAATTTGTAAAATTTTTTGGGAAGAACAACGATGTTGATTCACTTGCCGAGGGTGTAATCAAAGAGATAAAGCAGCACAAGTAGAAGAATTATTAGCCATTCTTCCCAGAACGAATATTGGCCGGTGAATTTGAATCTTCTCTTTTGAGTTTTAACAAATGCTCAGAGACATGTTCTGGTTTTGTAGGCAGATTTATGAAACGTCTCTATGTTTTGAGTCAGGTATATGTAAGAGAAATTTTGTTATCTTGACATTTTTTTTGTCATTGGATATGGTGTCTGTTAAATTAGATGAACTACATTTGGTCATCATTTATAGTATGGAATAAAGTCGAACAACATTACTTCTTTAAATCCCTTTTCTGGATTTGTTGTCTCAAGATATTTCATTTGTAGTAGTTGTTAATTTTGAATTTTCTTCTGCCAATAAGTTACTTATTCTGTAGTGAGATATTTGGAGTCTGCAGTTATAATGTTGCTTTTTAAATTCTAACATATCATAAACTCGCCATACTTCAATTGAGTTAGGAAGTTAAAAAGCATCATGATGAATATTAATCTTATGTGTGTGGGTTTGTCGGAGATCCAATGGTGACATAAAATGACTAGGCATATAAGATGGATTTGTTTAATAATCTTATGTTATATTGCATCAGTCTGTAACCAAGACTTATTAGTGATACCACCCAAACACGAGTTGAAAGGATGGAGATTTATTGATTGTAAAGAGAAGGAAATGTCCTGAAAAATGCAGCCAATATTATGAAGATGTCGCGCCAGTTGCCACGTGCAGAAATGATAACTGAGTAACCACCATCACGAACTCCATCGATGGACGAAGTCAATATCAACATAGCATGATGACAATGATATCATTCGCTAAACATAAATTCTCACAAATTCCTAGCGTAGATTATTAGCCATCAAACGGACCAATTTCATCTTAATGCTCAGCTAGAATAATCTAACGCGGATAATAGGGGGACAAATGATGCTCAAATTGAATATTTCAGGAATGTTATTGGAGAAATTGAAACCTTCAAAAACACTCACGATCGAAGTTAAAAGAAGGCTGGATTTTGTTTAGCCAGATGTTTTTAGTATCTGAAGCAACAATCTGTTGAAAATTACACTTGATTATATTCTTTCTTGACAGATGCTTAATATTCCTAAATCTAAGCATTATCGTCGAACGATGGTGCCGTAGATAGTGTTTGAGCTTGCTAAGAAGAGGATTTGCAGATGGAGGAGAATCATGGAGGTTGGTGAGGTTGCTGTCGCAGCGAGAGGTGGAATGGTTAGATTGGGTTCGGAGGAGGAGAGGCCAAGATTTGGGAGCGAGACGAGGAGACGAGGGTTTATCCAACAAATGTAGAGAGTTCGAAAGTCGCCGTTCCCTACTCCCCTCCGAGGTTCGCCGCGGATCAATATTCGCTCACTTCTTTTGCTTCTCCTCTTTCACATTTTTTAGAGAAATATGCCTTGACAGATTTAGGGACTATTACCTGTTATAGACCGGTTCACGAAAACAGGTTTATGACAAGTAAACCAGTTAATTTTGTCAATATTCAATTCAACAGAAATTTAAATGGCAATTGTGATTTTGTTAAAGAACATAATTTAAGAACAATCTTGTTAATAAAATATTCAAAAACTATGCTATAAGAACTCCCATAAGAGGTTAATTTGGACTTTAACCTACAAAACATCATGAGTTTTCAAATTGCCTGACGACCGTAGAGACAAAAAAATGTAAATTTGAAGGCAAAACTAAGCAAAAAGGCCATTAATAAAAAGCAGAAGAAGAACAACTTAGAAAAAAAGAGAGGACATATCAATGTTGAGAGGTGCAACATTTGGTACTCTAAGATCATACCAGATATAGAGTCCCCTTCTCCTATGACCGATTCCAACTAACAAATGAGATTACGAGTTCTGAAGAGAATAAGCAAACTAAGAAAACACAACTAAGAATCTAGATTCATATAATTGACAAACGAAATGCACTTTAAAGTTAGTTTAAAAATGTGATAAATATGAGGAAGAGGAAAACAAGGTGTTGTAATGCATGAACCGTAACGCTCGAGTTTTCGGTTTTCTGCTATAAAGGGTTATATTCGTACATATAGTAAATTAAGTCTGTTTTACGAGCTGAAAGTTTTATTAGAACCCTAGTAATTAATTAAGATATTTGGTGGAATAAGGAAATTTCGGAAAATCCAAATCGATAGGTTTTACGAATTAGGTAAATGATTAAGTGGAAGGGTAAAATAGTAATTTGTGAAGTTAAAATTATAAAATAAAATTAACCCTCCCCTCCCCTCCCCTCTCCTCCCCTCTCCTCTCTCTTCTTCCACGAACATCAGAATGCTCCCCTCTCCCTCTGGCGATTTTGCTCTCCCACGGCGACGCCTCCATTCGATCGACGACGATTCGTCTCCTCTGGCAATATCTTCCTTCGTTTTCCTCCAACGATCAAAGCCCTAGGTGAGATACGTGTATTCTAGGTGTTATGTTTCCGTTTTTAGGGTTGTTATTCTTTAGGGTTTGGATTAGGGTTTTGAGAAATTATAGGTTTATGTTAGAAATTGTTAGGTTTACCGTATTTATGACTTTTGATGGAAGATTAAGAGGTTATTATTAATAGTTAGGTTGAAATTTGGTGGTTGAACAATATAAATGCCATTACTGGCTTGTTGAAGAATTTGTGAGCGCAATGTACTCGATAAAATGCTCGAAAGAGATAAACCGAAGTTTCTAGGAAATTGCCTTAGCTAGGAGCTTCGTTTAGTTTTAGAATTCGTTTATTTAGGATCAGTTTTAATGCTAATATTTGTGAAATGTTCGTTAGACAATTAACGAAACGAAGAACGAAACAAATAGAAAATCAAAGGAAGGGCAAAAAGGTAATTTGCCAAGTCAATTTCTATTAAAACTACATTTCTCTCTTCTTCTCCCTTATTTCCTCTCTGCTTCGCGAACCAGAAGCCTCCCCCTACGATTTCATTTCTCCTCTTGGCATTCTCCCTCTTCGTTGACGATTCTTCCTCCGTTCGTCTTCTGTTCTTTGCGATTTTCCTCTCCTCTTGCAACCCTAGGTATGAATCAATGGTTTTAGAGCGTTATATTTTAGTTTTCACGAAGTTTAACGGTTAGGGTTCCGTTTAGGATTTTGCGAAAAACGTGTTGTAAAGCTAGGAATCGGTAGGATTACTGTAATGACCCCAACCCGGTCAGGGCCGTCATGGCCTAACCATATCTTACTCCTAACTTAGCCTCCTTAATTGGACGTACAAATTTTCTCTTTTTTTTTTTTTTTACAAAACACTTCCCATAACACTTTAAACAAACTAAAAACCAAAAAAACAAAATCAATAAAATAAAGGGGGCAAAGTTGTCAAATGCCAGCCAAAGGAGGGGCGACTGATCGCCCTTCCTTACTGGCGATTAGTCGCCAGAGAAGAAAAACGAGGGGCGATCGATCGCCCAATTTGGGGCGATCGTTCGCCCCATATGATCGCCAGGTGATTGCTCGGCAACCGCTTTGGAAATTTACTTCCAGAGCGCTTGCCTTATGGCGATCGATCCCCTTCCCAGGGCGATCGATCACCCATGGCTCTGGAATTTCATTCCAGAGCGATGCTTCTTCTCTCCATTTTCTTATCTCTTTCCTTCCTGTTTCTTCAACATAATTTCTATACTTCACAACATAAATTTTCTTATACTAAAAAAACAAAACACTCATTCATCGATCATCCAAAACACGACACTAATATAACCTACAATTTCGGAAAACTCAAGAAAACGAACCGCGTGGATCGCTCTAAAACCGAGCCAATCCTCACAGTTCAAAACACCTAAAACATAGAATACATCAATAAAACCACAATTCCAACAATTAATCATAGATATGGAAATTTCTAAAACTTCATCAAAACCAAAACGCACCAAGTCACCCAGTAAATCAACTCCAAGTCTACATTCACTACATTAATTCCCAAAATGTGTAACTCATCTAAACAACCTAAAGTTTATCCTTTTTCCTACTCATTCACCTCTATACATCACATTACCCCAAAAATGCAGAGCCCACGCTCGAATCATCATACCAAGCCAAAACACGCCCCGTCGCCACGAGCTCCGCCCATCGACCGTCTATACTTGATCCTCAGGAGGAAGCTCCCCACCTTCACACCTGTCACCTACATCACACAACATAAACATTAAGCCTAATGCTTAGTAAGGGGATGCACTATACTTTACATGTACATGAATGCATGAATTCATAGAACTTATTCTTTTACTTATTCTTATTGGACAGTGATTCATGGTCCAATATGGACAGTGATTCATGGTCCAATATGGACAGTGATTCATGGTCCAATATGGACAGTGATTCATGGTCCAATATGGACAGTGATTCATGGTCCAATATGGACAGTGATTCATGGTCCAATATGGACAGTGATTCATGGTCCAATATGGACAGTGATTCATGGTCCAATATGGACAGTGATTCATGGTCCAATATGGACAGTGATTCATGGTCCAATATGGACAGTGATTCATGGTCCAATATGGACAGTGATTCATGGTCCAATATGGACAGTGATTCATGGTCCAATATGGACAGTGATTCATGGTCCAATATGGACAGTGATTCATGGTCCAATATGGACAGTGATTCATGGTCCAATATGGACAGTGATTCATGGTCCAATATGGACAGTGATTCATGGTCCAATATGGACAGTGATTCATGGTCCAATATGGACAGTGATTCATGGTCCAATATGGACAGTGATTCATGGTCCATAGATATGGAAATTTCTAAAACTTCATCAAAACCAAAACGCACCAAGTCACCCCAGTAAATCAACTCCAAGTCTACATTCACTACATTAATTCCCAAATGTGTAACTCATCTAAACAACCTAAAGTTATCCTTTTTCCTACTCATTCACCTCTATACATCACATTACCCCAAAAATGCAGAGCCCACGCTCGAATCATATACCAAGCCCAAAACACGCCCCGTCGCCACGAGCTCGCCCAATATGGACAGTGATTCATGGTCCCTCGAGTTGGACAGTTTTGTTGTTCATAGCCATACCACCCCATCTTACATAATCATTTCATTTTCATACATGTAAACATTTCATATGCCGTTGAGAAAACCTGATGCATGAGAAATCTACGTACACATATCATCAAACAATTTACATTGTACATAGACATACACTACTCTTAACGAACTTCACAAACAACTAATAACTAACAGCCTAGGCTACTCGACTCATTAAACCCCACAATCAGAAAATCATCATAAAAAACAACAAAAGCTTAATGTTTACATGATGTAGGGCCTTAAGGGCCGGAAACCTAGCACCTACTTACCTGGCATCCTTAGCGCACCGTCCGGAAGTCGTCTTCACCTAAGGCATTTCACAAGTAGAGGCATTAAAACCTATCCATAATAAATGAATCCCAAAGTCAAACAAAGTTCCTAGCTACGACAATTCCTCCTAAAACTTCCATCTTCTCCATTTGGGCATTTCATCGAGCACGTGGTGCTCACAAAATACCAAACTCCATTAATGGAGATTTTACAACCTTCAACAACTCCAAATTTAACCTAACAATCACCCATGCACCATTGATCCATTTAGGCTATCTAAAAAACGACAAATGCATCGTCAATGGACATAATATCCTTAAACTAACGATTTCTAACGAAATCCGGTAATTTCTCAACCCTAACTCAAATTAATCCTAACCAAATAATACCCTAAAAACTAATTAAAAACTCGCCTAAAGATTGGAACTTACCTAGAACGTTGATTTGAGGAAGAAAATCGAAGAAGAATCGTTGGAGGAGGGAGTGTCGATCGGCGTTGGAGAAACAACGTGGGAGGGAGGAGAGAAAATGTGAGGGAGAGGGATTTTCCTCCCCTTTGCTGGAAACGTAAATGAAGAGGGGGAAAGGGTTTGGTTTTTAATAAATCAAACCTTACGAATTACTCTTTTGCCCTTAAGTTTAGTTATTTGGTTAATTCGTTATTTCGTCTATCGATTTGGTTCCTCTGAAACTTTCATATTTCTCCAAATATTCAAATTTATTCTTAGGGTTCTTACGAAACTTTTCGTTCGTAAAACGGACCTAATTTACTATTTTTACGACTTAAAACACTATAAGCAGAAAACCGCAACTCGGCGTTATGCTATCAATTTGGATTTCTAAAAATTTACTTATTCTTCTAAAAATTCTCATAAATTCTTAGGGCCCTAGTAAAATCTCCCGCTCACAAAACGGACCTACATTTCTTATTTACGAAAATACTCTTGGAGCGGAAACCCGAAAAACTCGGGTGTTACAATTACCGTATTTGTGAGTATATTGAACGTATTAAACGTTATTGGATAAAATCTAGAGTGTATACGGTGTTTAGGTTGAAAACCGGATATTTGGAGCTTGAGAATCTCCGTCAATGGAGTTTAGAAATTTACGAGCGTGAGTTGCTCGGTAAAATGCCTCATTGAGCTAAGAGAGAATTTTAGGAGAATTTAGTTAGTTAAGGTTTCGTTAAATTTGGACGTTAAACGGTTTAATCTCGTTTTAACGATGACTGTTTTGAATTGCCTTAGGTGAACCACGCTCGTGGACGAAGCTAGCATTGCATCGGACGCGAGGTAAGTCTTCGTGACTTGTTTGGCCGATTTGGCCTACACCAAAAGAAATTATTGATTCGAGGATTTTGGAGATGTTTGATTGTTTTGGGTAATAGGTCGGGTAGTTAGTTAGTTTAAATTGTGCAATGTTTTAGTTTACTTCTTGTTGTGTTTTGAGGTCGTTTATTGTATCGCACGTGTTCATGCATCATTGTTTTCTAAAGGCATGAAAAGAATTTCTATGCATGTTTTCATGAAAAGGAAAAGGATAACGAAAAGGTATGAATGTATGTAATCTGGTCACGTCGGTGGCGGTGGTTCAGACATGGCTGCTTGGGGAGCATGTTTTCCCCCCGTGGTAGATACGAGGGGCTATCCAATCGCAAGATGTGCCGCTCCTATCTACTGAGAGTGAGGCCCCGGTGACGTATATGTAATGAAATGAAATGAATAGCGAAAAGGTAGGGAGCATGTTTTATGATCCGCTTGCATAGCATTCACTTGCATTCACGTAGACTTACTGAGCCTTAAGCTCACATTTTATTTCTATGGTGTAGGTGATTTTGAGATAGGTGAGGATGACGTTCCTCCTCCTGAAGCATGAGTCTAGTTGAAGAAGAATGATCGCGGGAGTGTGCTGGCACAGTCGAGACGTTTCATGACCCGTGGGGACGTAATTAGGTATTTTGGGTTATTTGGATAGAAAATGTTTAAGGAAAATATTTGTAAAGATAGAACATTATAGGATATTTGGAATCTGGATAGTTGATAGGTTTATGTTTTGATGTCTTTAAATGTTTTAGTAAACTTGTTTTATAAAATGTTTTTTTTAAATCGTTATTTTAATTCGTTGATGAACTGCTTGGTGAAGTTTAAGTTTTATAGGGATTTTATTAAGTTTTCAAACGGATCCAAGCAGTTCATTTTCGTGAAAATGTATTCTGTTTTAAAATGCATCACGAGTCGGTTTTTAAGTGAGGTTATGGGAGATGTATGAGTATTGGGTTATGGTTGTGATGTAGGTATAGTTGGTGTTATGATATTGTGAAGAATGTTAGGGTGTTTGAGATGTTGAAGTTGTATAGAATAAAAGAAATGAAGTGTATGTTGTATGTAGGGGAAAGGAAAGAAAGAAAGGAAGAAAAGGGTGGGCGCAAGCCTCTAGAAAGTTATTTTTCTAGAGGACTTGGCGATCGATCGCCTAGGATGGTGATCGATCGCCAAGATTGGTCGCCACTCCCTAGAAAAATTCCAGGGAGTGTGGCGATCGATCGCCACTATATTTTTTTCAACAGGCGATCGATCGCCTGTTTTGGGCGATCGATCGCCCCTCTGCTTCTTTGGCCAAATGATGTTTTTTACCCTTGTTTTTGTCTTTTCCCCTGTTTCAATTGTTTTATATGTTTTTATTGTTTATTTAATTGGTTTGAAGGTTTGTTTTAAACGGTTTTCTAAACGACTATAACGATTTCGATTTCAATTCAGATTCCACTTGAATGTTTAAAAAAAATAATACGAAAATTAGGATACGGGTAAGGGTCGATACATGCCTGATCACACCAGGATCCTCCTCACGTCTCAAATTTGGCGTCTCTCTCGGTACTCTTGGTCTTCCTGGTCGTCTAGCCATTTTGTTATATTCCTGGACAAGGTTAATTACCCTCTTAAATATCTAATAACTAAGATTAACATAAACACTTACAGTTGTTGGAGTACTTCCATGCGGCGATCGGCACTGATGAGTAATTTTTTGAACGGTTTAATAAGATGTCTCTGATACCATACTGTAACACCCCGAATTTGATAAACCCGGTTCGCCACTCATAATACTGAACCGAACTATGACATTTTGAGAAAATTTTTAAAACTTCACTCCACGGTAAAATTCGACTTTCGTAAAAAAAAAAAAGTAAGACGTTAAAACTTGCAGCGGAGAAATATTTGTATAAAATTGGGTTAAAACAAATCACTAAAACAATTCTTATATAACTGTTGGATGATAGAAACCATCGGCCAAAAAGAACCGAGGACATATAGGTTTTGAATATTTCAATGTCTTAAAAATTTCAAACATAACCTCCGCCGAAAAGTCTCAGCGGTGGAAGCAGAAATAGAAGACTTCTTCCGCCAAACAGTGTCAGCGGTGGAAGCAAAATCAAAAGACTTCTTCCGCTAAACAGTGTCAGCGGTGGAAGCAAAATCAAAAGACTTCTTCCGCCAAACAGTGTCAGCGGTGAAACCAAAATCAAAAGACTTCTTTCGCCAAACAGTGTCAGCGGTGTATGTAGAAACAGAACACATCTTCCGATTGACAACGTCTACCGATAGACAACATCTACTGATAGATAACATCTACCGATAGACAGCTTCTACCGATAGACAACTTCTACCGATAGACAACATCTATCGATAGACAACAGAACAACGCATCAACCATTTACACTCTAAACAAATGAACAACTTTAACTGCTAAAAGAACTTGTAAATTTTTGTAAACATTTAAAACAACTTGAATCCACAACTTACTAAAAATCCAGAAAAATAACTCCAATCAAATCAACCACGTTCTATCCTCAGAATCATTTCAAAAGCACAACGAAACATGTAAAACTATCACTACTATCAGAAATACTAGAACCACCAATGTTATTAAAATTCTCAGCATAGTTAAACTAAACATTTGTTCGCTAAACTTTCACGCCTACTACCACAAGTTAAACCACCCCATCAGTTTACCCAGTCGACGCATGAATATACTCCTCCAACCAGCCTAGTCCCTATCATGCTCAGAGAACACACCTGCTGACGCTTCTTCACCTTCATCACAAAACTCATCTATTAGCCTAATACTAAATAAGTAGAGCAATAAGGTAATGAAATGCTAGAACATAAATCCTATTCATGCAGTTTCTACTTTCACAACTCAGTTGAATTCATAATCATTTCCTGCTGATCTGATCCTTCTGTCCATTGGGAAGTGGATCAATTTTTCCAAAGTCATACATCCTCTAACTCAATTAAGGGGCGGATTAATTTCCTTAATAGCAGGTCTGATCCTTCTGTCCATTGGGAAGTGGATCAATTTTTCCAAAGTCATACATCCTCTAACTCGATTAAGGGGCAGATTAGTTCCCTTAATAGTTGATATGGTTAATTCTGTTCATGCCTTACCATGCCATTACATGTAAATTCATTTTCGTAAGCTTTCAAAACAATCATGATACATGACACACTAGAAAATATACAAAACATGCATAAATCCTACTGTTTTGTGATGTAGACCCGAAGGCGCACACAAACTCCACTTACCTGATCTCCTGAAAGCTTGATTGAAGTCTACTTTGGGAGTTTGCTCAAACCTAAAACCATAAACCGAGCATTAATTAAATCTTCACTAAACTTCATTCTAACCATCCAAAAATCCAAGGAAACTAATTTGGGAGCTCTGTTCAAAGTACATTCCCGATTCATCTCAAAACCGAGACTATCCCCACATATGGCATTCTCAAAACTCACCTCTACAATCCCCTCTATCATTTATAATCACAAATGCAGCAAGGAAATCAAGGTAAAACTCACCTAGTTGAAGAAGAATCGGTCGGGAGAATCGCCGAGAAGAAGTCTGCTGAGCGAGCTGAACGCCAAATGAGGAAATGAAACAATGGCGACTAAAACTCTTAGCTAACCTCTTTTATACACTAGTCTTCACCAATTACACATTTGCCCTTGGCTAATCAACTTTAACCTAACTAAGCAACCAATCAATATTTACTTAATTTTATAAAAATACAAGTCACAAAATGTTACTAATGAAAAATCTGGGCTGACAATTACCGGTTGCTACAGATGTCTAGCACTTGTGCTAGTAGGTAAGACTGTGAAGTTGGAGCCAAGAACTGAGGTTTGCTTGTTTGTTGGATATGCGCAAGGCATGAGAAGAGGTTTGTTTTATAATCCTATGGATAATAAGGTATTTGTATCGACAAATGCCACATTCATAGAATATAACTATATAACAAATTACAAACCTCATAGTAAGATTGTCTTAGAAGAGATTCTATTTGACTAGATTAGACATGTTACAATAATAGTTGTTTATCCACGAGGTACAAAAAATTCCACTTTCTCTAATTAGTCCATCATTACACATCATCATAGCAAAAAGGTAGTACGACTACCATCTCGATATCAACACGATGGTGAAGCACAAGTTGCTATCATTGATGATGGGAAGAATGATCCATTGACATATAAATGTGTAATGGAGGACTCTAACAAAGATAAAGCTATGAAGCTTGAAATGAAATCTATGTATTCCAACTCAGTTTGAGATCTTATAATTTTACCTAAAGGGGTAAAGTCCATTGGGTGTAAATGGATCTACAAGAGGAAACTTGGAGTAGACAGGAATGTAGAGACATTCAAAGATAGACTAGTGGCTAAGGGTTGTACCCAAAAGGAAGGGATTGACTATGAAGAAACCTTCTCACCAGTAGCAATGCTTAAGTCTATTCATATTCTGCTTTCCATAGCTGCTCATTATGATTATGAGATTTGACAGATGGACGTTAAGACGACTTTTTTTAATGGCCTTCTTTAGGGGACTGTCTACATGGAGCAGCCATAGGGTATCATAGCACAAGATACACAACAAAATGTTTTCAAATTGCGTAGGTCTATTTATGGACTCAAGCAAGCATCCAGGTCATGGTATATGAGATTTGATGATGTGATCAAATCTTATAGATTTTTGCAATGTCTTGATGAGTCTTGTGTTCACAAGCTTTTCAAAGAGCAACAAGTGATTTTTCTAATTCTTTATGTCGATGATATTCTACTTATTAGGAATAATGTAGAATTATTATCGGACATAAAAGTTTGGTTGGCTAAGCAACTTCAAATGAAAGATTTTGGAGAAGCGAGCTATATTCTTGGGATTCATCTATTTAGAGATCGCGAGAATAAGTTGTTAGCTTTGTCTCAGACATTGTATATTGACAAGATGTTTGTCAGATATGGAATGCAAAACTCTAAGAAGGGTAATTTACCTTCTTGTCATTGAGTTACTCTTTCTAAGAAGCAGTGTCCAGACACGCCTCAAAAGGAAGAGGATATGAGTTGCTATCTATATGCATCAACAGTTGGTAGCTTGATGTATGCTATGCTATGCACAAGACCTGACATTTGCTATGCAGTAGGGATAGTTAGTCGGTTTCAGTCTAATCCAAGATTAGATCACTGGATAGCAGTGAAGTACATTCTCAAGTATCTTAAGAGAACGAGAAATTATATGCTTGTATGTTCTAGTAGGAATTTGATTCCTACAAGATATACTGATTCTGATTTTCAGACTGATATAGATGATTGAAAATTTATATCTGGATCAGTATTTACTGTTGGTGGTGGAGCCATCGTTTGGAGAAGTACCAAACAAGGAGGAGTTTCTGACTCGACTATGGAAGCCGAGTACATAGCTGCTTCAATAGTAGCTAAAGAAGCTATATGGCTCCGCAAATTCTTTAGTGATCTAGAAGTTAGTCCAGATATGAATAAACCACTCACACTTTATTGTGATAATAGTTGTACAGTGATGAATTCTAAAGAACCTAAAAGCCACAAAATGCTAAAGCATATATAGAGAAAATATCATCTAATAAGAGAGATCGTGCAACATGGAGACATCGCCATTTTGAAGATTCCAACCACTAAGAATCTTACTAATCCCTTCACTAAGACGTTGTCTACAAAGAGTTTTGATAAACATCTAGAAGAATTAGGGAATAGAGACATGTCTCATTTGCTTTAGGGCAACTGGGAGATTGTTGGGTATAATGTGCCCAACAAGCAAATGTTATGAACATTTTTTATTGTATGTAATTAATAAACAATAAATAATTTTTATGATTACATTTATGTTTATATTATACGATATACTTTATAAATTCAAAGAAAAATCATTGATTATTTGTACAATTTTAAATTTACATATGTTGATATATGTGAGATTAAATTTAAAAATAAATAATCACATTAGTCCATGACTTATATTTGAAGTATATGATCTTCAAATTAATAAAGTCATAAGTATAGTTCATTTCGTTGAGAACGCATAGTCATATCTCGACTATATATGTAGTGACATAAAGTGCTTGTATTTTATATAATAAGTGTAACACCCGGTTTTATCAAACTAATTCTCTATTCTTTTAAATTAATGGATGACTAGGCAAGGGCATAAGGGGTAATTAGAAATTTTAAGTGGATAACCTATTTAAGGAAAGATGGTTGGGTTTAATGCACTGTAGCCACCACCATTTCATACTTTTCCTCTTCGGGTTTTCAGCTCGAGTAGTAGAGCTCTCTAGGCAATTTTTCTTGCTCGATTCTCTTTCAACCATAGTAAGTTTTCCTCATTCTCTTGCGTTTTAGCAGTTAGATAACCAAGGGAGTACAATGTGAGGATTTCAAGGATGCTGTTGATGAGAGTAGGTTCGGGTTCTTGGGGAATAAATGGGAATGTGCAAGCAGTAGAGTTCCAAACTGGTTTCCTTGTTCTTCTGGTTAATTTTTGGTAAAGTTTAGCGAAGGTTTGATTGATGTTCTGTTATGAACTTAGGTGAGCGAGCTTCTAAGGTAGCTTACAGCCGAGCGATTTCCAAGAGACCAAGTAAGTAAAGTTTGCTTGTGCCTTCGGTCCAACATCACAAAACAATCGGATTATGTGTGTTTGAATTTTTGTATGTCATGGATCATATTTTGAAAATTTATGTGAAAATGAATTTATATGAAATGGCATGGTAAGGAATGAATAGACTGAAACAGTTGTTAAGGAAACTAATCCGCCCCTTAACCAAGAGAGAGGATGTATGACTTTGGGGAAAGTGATCCAAACCCCAATTTCATAGGGGGATCAGATCAGTTTGTTAAGAGAATTAATCCGCCGCTTAATCAAGAGAGAAGATGTATGACTTTGGGAGAAGTGATCCAACTCCCAATTTCACAGGGGGATCGGATCAGCAACAATGCATATGCAACTGAGATGAGAAAGTAGAAACTGCATATTTAGGAATTTATGTTTCAGCATTACATTTCATTATTGCTTTACTTACTTAGTATTAGGCTAATAGATGAGATTTGTGATGTAGGTGAACAAGTGTCAACAGGTGTGTTCACTGAGTTTGACGAGGACTAGTCTGGTTGGAGGAGTGCATCTATGTAACAATCTTGCAACTGATGGGGCGGTTTAACTGGTGTCAGTGGATGAGAAGGTTTAGTGAACTATGATTCAATTTAAGTATGTTGTGATGACAATGGTAGTTTTGATGTTTGAATTCAATTTGAGACTTTTCTGATAATGATACCCTGTTGGATTTAATAGTGGTGTTTACTAAAGTTTGGAGTAATACACGGATTTAAATAGTTTTGAACGATTTTTAGTAAAATGCTCAAATTCTTTTGGTAGTCAGAGCTTTCTTTGTGTAGAGAGAAAATGCTCGATGAGCTGCTATATAAAGTTGTTGTTATGTTGACTATCGAAAGATGTCTTCAGTAAAGCCATCGGATGATGTCTTCAGTAAAGTCATCGGATGATGTCTTCAGTTGAAGCCATCAGAAGATATAAGTAGAAAATTTGTCGTTTTGTAACCGGATGATGCCGAGTAACTTATCCATCGGATGATGAAGGTAAAAGTCTTTTGTCGTTTTGTAACCGGTAGATGCGAGTAGCAAATACTTGTCGTTTTGCGATCGGGTGAAGTTGGAAGAGTGATTCTTCCGGCTGACGTCATCGGCTGAAGTTGGAAGAGTGATTCTTCTGGCTGACGTCATCGGTGGAAGTCTTCAGTTTATTTCTTTTTTTGTTGACCTTGTCTAGCGGCAGATGCGTTTGACATTTACAATTTTCACGTTTCCACGCTTAAGTCTTGGTCGGACCAATTCCTACTATTTCAATTGATATTTCCAATATTGATTTACAACTCCGTTTAATCTCTGCTTGTTTTCAATTGATTTTTCCGCTATGAATTTAAACGTTGTTGTTTCAGTGAACATCGAGTTTTGAATTTCAAGTGAAATTTTAAGTTTGGTCCAAAATTTCCTAGTTATGGTCGGGTTTATGAGTAACGAACTGAGTTTAGAAAACTCGGGGCGTTACAGTATGGTATCAGAGACATTCAGTTAAACCGTTCAAAAGATTACTCATCAGTGCCGATCGTCGCATGGGAGTACTCCAACAACTGCAAGTGTTCATGTTAACCTTAGTTATTAGATGTTTATGAAAGTAGTTAACCCTATGCAGGAATTTAGTATAATGGTCAGACGCCCAGGGAGACCTAGAGTGCCAAGGAAAATGCCAAATTTGAGAGGTGAGGAGGAGCCTAGTGTGATTAGGCAGCTGACAGAATTGGTGCGTCAGCAAATAGACCTAGTGCATTAGCATTTCTATCAGTTAGGAGTGCTGTTAAACCGAGAAGTGCAGGGAAGTGCCAACTCGAGTTCTAGCAATGAACAATCTGGAGATAGATTTCAGAGACTAAGACCACCCATGTTTGATGGACAGTCATCTGATCTGGTTATTGCTGAAGGGTGGCTTAGGAAGATTGAAAGTATGTTTAGGTGCGCCAACATTGGAGAAGGAGACAAGGTCACGTTGGCAACATTTCACTTGGCTGGTGAAGCTCAACTCTAGTTGGAAACAATAGAGACCACCACTGATGTCTTGGCGATGCCTTAGTCGCAATTTAAAGACATTTTCTACAAGAAGTATTTCAATAGTACTGTCCAAACTGCAAAGAAGTTGAAATTTCTAAACTTAAAGCAGATAGGGTCTGTGGTCGAGTATAGTAGGCAGTTCGAGTCCCTGTCCAGGTTTGCTGTACATTTTGCTCACAGAGACGAGGATAAGGTGTTCAAATTTGTGCATAGACTGAAGCTAGAAATTTACCGAGGAGTTAAATTTTGTGGTATTAAAGGCTTGTCATTCAGTGAAGTTGTGTCTACTGCTCTAGAAGTGGAAGAAGCTGAAAGGAAGTGTGCTGGACCAAAAGAGGTTCCACAAAAGTCGATCCAGCCACACCATCAAAGGGGAATGAAGAGGCCTAGTGAAGGCCAGAGTAGCCAAGGAACAAGAGGGAAGGTACAGAATGTCAAGAAATTTCTCCAGTGTCCCAAGTGCTTGAAGTACCACCCGGGCGAGTGCAAATTGGGCTTTGGGAAGTATTTCAACTGTGAGGAGGTTGGACACACGATCAAAGAGTGCCAGAAGCCTAGAATCACCAGATGCTACAATTGTAACAAGATCAGCCATATTAGCAGAGACTGCCCAGCTCCTAAGAGTGGCCCTGCTATGGTTAAACCGAGGATATTCTCCATGATGGAGTCGGGCGATGATGAACAGCCAGCTGTTGTGTCAGGTACTATACTGGTTAACTCTTTACCCGCTTTTATATTGATAGATTCTGGTGCAACACATTCATTCATAGCATCTACATTTGCTGATAAGTTAGATGTAAAGCTTACCCCTACTGAGCATGTGTTTAATGTCGCATTACCCTCGGGTGAACGCATGCACTCTAACCGAGTGATGCTTGATAGTGCTGTATTTGTAGGAAACATGAACCTACCTGCTAACCTCATTATTATGGATATAATGGGATTTGATGTAATCCTAGGAATGGATTGGCTGTTTAAGCATTATGACACAATCGACTGTAGGACTGGAGTAGTTAGTTTTCAACCCCCTGGTGGTTTGAAACATACCTTCCAAGCTCTAAAGAAGAGTAAGGAAATGTCTGTTATAACCTCTATAAATTGTGGACCCTCACCATGCAGAGAGTACTTATGCTTCTTGGCCAGTATTTTAGATACACAACTAGTAGGAAAAGCAACTCCCCAAAATGTCTTAGTTGTCCAAGATTTCCCAGAAGTATTCCTAGATGACCTTCCTGGTTTGCCGCTAGATAGGGAAATTGAATTCGTTGTAGATGTTTATCCCGGCGCTGAGCCTATGTCTAAGAATCCCTATAGATTAGCACCTACGGAGCTTAAAGAATTAAAGAAACAGTTGGAGGAATTATTGGATAAGGGGTTCATACGCCCTAGCTTTTCACCGTGGGGTGCACCTGTTCTCTTTGTCAAAAAGAAAGATGGATCGATGCGTATGTGCATTGATTATAGGGAATTGAATAAGTTAACTATCAAGAACAAGTATCCATTACCGAGGATTGATGACCTATTTGACCAACTTCGTGGTGCACGAGTTTTCTCTAAGATTGATTTAAGGTCAGGTTACTACCAACTAAAAGTCAGAATCGAAGATATTCCAAAGACTGCCTTTTGCACAAGGTATGGACACTATGAGTTTCTAGTTATGTCCTTTGGATTGACAAATGCACCGGCAGCCTTCATGGATCTTATGCATAGAGTGTTTCACGAGTATTTAGACAAGTTTGTTATTGTGTTTATAGATGATATTTTAATCTATTCACGTTCTAGTTAAGAACATGCAGAACATTTGAACTTAGTATTGGAGGTGCTAAGGTAGCACCAACTCTATACCAAGTTTTTCAAATGTGAGTTTTGGCTGGACAGAGTTCACTTCTTTGGTCATGTGATCTCTGGTGATGGAATATCTGTCGATCCAGCTAAGGTTCAAGCAGTTAAGGAGTGGCCCCAACCGAAGAATGCTGCAGATATTCAGAGTTTCCTTGGACTTCCAGGATATTACAGGAAGTTTATTGAAGGATTATCAAAGATTGCAACACCCCTCACTCGGTTAACTAGGAAAAATATGAAGTATGTGTGGACTGAGGATTGTGAGCATAGTTTTCAGACCTTGAAACAGAAACTGACCAATGCTCCAATTTTGACCCTTCCCATTGATGATGGTAAATTTAGCATTTACTGTGATGCATCTAAGATTGGACTTGGCTGTGTCTTGATGCAAGAGGGAAAGGTAATAGCTTATGCCTCTAGGCAGTTGAAAACACATGAGAAGAATTACCCTACACATGACTTGGAATTAGCTGCAGTTTTATTCGCACTTAAGATTTGGAGGCACTACCTAAATGGACAGACTTGTGATATATTCTCGGACCATAAAAGTCTGAAATATATCTTTACACAGAAGGAATTAAACATGAGGCAAAGTCGATGGTTGGAATTTGTAAAGGATTATGATTTTGAGATTAAATACCATCCTGGCAAAGCAAATATTGTGGCAGATGCCTTGAGTAGAGTGACAACTTCAGCCTCAGCCTTGATTCTTGATGTACCATTAGCTTTAGAGTCTGAATTCCAGAGGTTTAATCTAGAAGCTGTGACGACCCCAACCCGATCAGGGCCGCCACGGACTTGCCGTAACATAATCATTACCTAAGCCCTCGTTTATTTTTCGCATAAACTTTTTCATTTTTTTACTTTAGACATAACCCAAAACCCTTAAACAAACTAACCCTAACGTAACCTTAACTTTAAACTCTCGTAACCACGTAAATTTTTCTTTTTATATCACTCATAACGTTTCGACTTCTAAACCATTAAATTGAAGTCTCGGATTGTTGAAATCCCATAAAATCACCCATTCCTCGATCGTCAAAACATGACACTAATATAATCTACAATTTCAGACAAATTCAAGAAAACGAACTGCATGGATCGCTCTAAAAATCGAGCTTATCCTTACCTGTTAAAAATAACCCAAGCAGTTCCAGTATATTTCTAAAATTAAGACTCTACATTCTAAACAATCTACTACCACTACATATACATCAAAACTCGACTGTTCATACATTTTTCTATCAAAACATCTAATCTACATACTTAAACACTTTGATACTTTAACAAATTAAACCTACACGTAGACCTACTAACCAACAAAACTAACTCACATCATTCGACATACATCATTCAAGTCATCGGATCATCAAGCCAAAACACACCCCGTCGCCACGAGCACCATCCGTCGACCACCTGTTCTTTTTCATCAAGGGAAACTCTCACTTTCGCACCTGTCACCTACATCATGCAACATATACATTAAGCCTAATGCTTAGTAAAGGAATGCACTATATGAATTTAAAACATTTTACTTAACATATGCAGTTTCTACAGTTTCATCGTACATAATCATTTCATTTCGTTTCATCGTTCATATTCATTTCGTTTCGTTTCGTCATTCATATTCGTTTCGTTTCGTTTCATCATTCATATTAGTTTCGTTTCTATCATACATACATGTAATCCTCTACCAATGGAGGGCGGATTAGTTTCTCCATCTCTAGACATTCCACATATAAATCTTTACCTGAAGGGTGAACCACTTCCTTCAGATATCATACATTTTCTGGACGTTCCACAATCTACATCTGAAGGGTGAACCACTTCCCTCAGACACTTTACATTTTCTGGACGTTCCACAATTTACATCTGAGGGGTGAACCACTTCCCTCAGACACTTTACATTTTCTGGACGTTCCACAATTTACATCTGAGGGGTGAACCACTTCCCTCAGACACTTTACATTTTCGTTTTACATCGTTGTCGTTTCTACGTTTAAATCGTGAAATCATATGCTAAAACATTTTCGTACATTTTCTAAAACATGATGCATGAGGGATCTATATACGACATATCATCAAAACATATCCTCAAACAATTCAAAACATACATAGACATATACTATTCTCAACAGACTTCTCAAACAACTAACATTCTAAGCTACCCGACTCATAAATCCCCACAATCAGAAAATCATCATCAAAGCAGAAAAACCTAACATTGACACGATGTAGGGCCTTAGAGGCCGGAAGCCTAACATTCACTTACCTGGCGTCCGTAGTAAGCCGAGCACCGTCCAAAAGCCGTCTCCACCTAAGGCATTTCATAAATAAAGGACATTAAAATCGATCCTAATTAAACTAATTTCAAACTTGAACTAATCTCCTAATTAAGGAAATTCTTTCCTAAAACTTCTAATTTTCTCATTCGGGCATAACTAAACTCTCATTTTTGTGAAAACATTTTAAACTACTATTTCTAGCCTAATCCAATTAAAACCTAATAAAATGGGCCACTAATTTGGGTCCGGTAAAAACCGACCTAAAACTTCGAACGCGCGTAACTTTTGCGTCGGTTATCGGAATCAAACGATTCCAGCGGCCACGTACTCCTCTAATAACCTATTTTAATCTGCCAAAAGGAATTTTAAAACAAATGACCGGAGCTAGGTCAATTTTTCAGAAACCCGATTCTGCCCCTTTTTCCCAAAATTTCTCTTTTCAAATTTTTTATCAAAACTCTCTCAATTTCTCACTAATCTATCCTCTTAACATCCAATTAACATAAACTAACCTAAAAATCGAAGTTCCATTAAGCAAAACCCGAGTGCCCTAAATCGGGCTTCACTGTTTTTCGCTCAAATTGAGCGTTCCACGGCCAATCGACAATAGCCGGCCCTAGGGTTGGCAAACCCACGCCGGAAGTGACCTATTTCGGCCGGTGATCGGAGCTCAATCGAGCTCACCACACACAGCCACAAACCGAACCGAAAGGAGGAGAAAACCGAGCCATACCAGTCGGGTTGCGCGCGAAGACGAGCCGGAGCCTGCACGCCGCCGTCGTCTGGCCGGAAAGGTCAGAAATCACCGGCGCTCGTCGTCGGAAATCGCCGCACGTCGCCTCCCCTGTTCGCTCGCAGAGCTCGGGCTCGAGCTCGAACAATAGAATGGCCTTCGGGCCATTCTGTTGTTTTATTTATTTATTTATTTTTATTTATTAAATTAATAATAATAATAATTATAATTATAATAAACTAAAACTATTCCTTTAATTAGTCTATCGATTCGGTCTCTCTGCAACTTCCTTATTTCTCTAAATATTCCAATTTAATCTTAGAGTTCTAACAAAACTCACCGTTCACAAAACGGACTTATTTTGCTATTTTTACGAATTAATATACTAAAAGGCTAAAACGGGAACTCTAGCATTACTTTTCCCGATTTGGGTTTCTTAAATTTCACTTCTTCTTCTACAAATTCCCGTAAATTTCTAGGGTCCTAATAAAACTATCCGCTCGCAAAACGGACCTAATTTACTTATTTACCAAAATAGCCTTGGAGCGAAAACCCGAAAAACTCGGGTGTTACAGAAGCAGTATCCAGTGTATCAGCTATACTCTCAGCCATAACCTTAAAACCTACTATTTTAGAGAAAATAAAGGAAGCTCAGACGAATGATGACGAGTGTAACAAGTACAAGTTAAGCATGGAATCTACGGACAGAACAGATTTTAACTATTCTGCTAATGGAATCCTAAATTTTAGAAATAGATGGTTTATCCCTGCCATTAAAGGACTTCGTGATGAGATTCTTTCTGAAGCACACTCTTCCAGGTTCTCTGTTCACCCTGGGAGTACAAAGATGTACAAGGATCTTAAACAACATTATTGGTGGCCAAGTATGAAACGAAGTGTGGCAGAATATGTCGGATCATGTTTGTGTTGTCAGCAGGTTAAAGTTGAGTATCAGAGACCTGCTGGAATATTACAACCTTTACCAGTTCCCGAATGGAAATGGGAGCAAATAACGATGGACTTTGTGGTAGGATTGCCTAGAATGACTAAAGGACATGATGCAATTTGGGTTATAGTTGACCGTCTAACCAAATCAGCTCATTTCCTACCAATAAAGGTGACTTACTCCATGGATCAACTTGCTGAATTGTATGTGCAAGAAATTATTAGGTTACATGGAGTTCCAAATACCATAGTTTCAGACCGAGACTATAGATTTACATTTAAGTTTTGGAAGAGTTTGCATCAGGCTATGGGTACACAGCTCAACTTTAGCACAGCCTTTCACCCTCAAACAGATGGACAGTCTGAAAGAACCATCCAAATATTAGAGGATATGCTTCGTGCATGCATATTGGATTTTCAAGGTTCTTGGAGCAAGTACCTATCCTTAGTAGAATTCTCTTATAATAACAGTTTTCAGGCAACTATCGGTATGGCACCGTATGAAGCACTGTATGGACGAAAGTGCAGATCTCCTTTGTACTAGGACGAAGTTGGTGAAGCACAGTTGTTTGGTCCTGACATTATGCAACAAACTGTTGAGAAGGTTGCCCTCATCCGCCAGAGGATCTTAACAGCTCAAAGCCAGCAGAAAAGTTATACCGACAGAAGACGCAGAGAACTAGAGTTTAAAGTAGGTGATGAAGTTTTCCTCAAGGTATCACCATTTAAAAGAGTTGTGAGATTCAGGAAGAGAGGCAAGTTGAACCCAAGATTTATTGGACCATTCACTATTCTGAAGAGAGTTGGGAGAGCAGCCTATCATTTGCAGCTACAGGCTTCTATGGAGGGGAAACACAGTGTGTTCCATGTTTCTATGTTGAAGAAGTGCATAAGGGATCCATATCATGTCGTGGAGCAGCAGGGCGTTGAAGTTCATCTTACCCTTACCTATGAGGAGAAACCAGTAAGGATCCTAGACTATGCAGTGAAGGTATTGCGCAACAAAGAGGTTCTCTTAGTGAAAGTCTTATGGCATAACCAGAACATAGAGGAGACAACCTGGGAACGTCAGTAAGACATAATGGACCAACATCCAGAATTATTCAGGTACTGAATTTTGAGGACAAAATTCTTTTAAGGAGGGTAGATTGTAACACCCAGTTTTATCAAACTAATTCTCTATTCTTTTAAATTAATGGATGACTAGGCAAGGGCATAAGGGGTAATTAGAAATTTTAAGTGGATAACCTATTTAAGGAAAGAGGGTTGGGTTTAATGCACTGTAGCCGCCACCATTTCATACTTTTCCTCTTCGGGTTTTCAGCTCGAGTAGCAGAGCTCTCTAGGCGATTTTCCTTGCTCGATTCTCTTTCAACCTAAGTAAGTTTTCCTCATTCTCTTGCGTTTTAGCAGTTAGATAACCGAGGGAGTACAATGTGAGGATTTCAAGGATACTGTTGATGAGAGTAGGTTCGGGTTCTTGGGGAATAAATGGGAATGTGCAAGCAGTAGAGTTCCAAACTGGTTTCCTTGTTCTTCTGGTTAATTTTTGGTAAAGTTTAGTGAAGGTTTGATTGATGTTCTGTTATGAACTTAGGTGAGCGAGCTTCTAAGGTAGCTTACAGCCGAGCAATTTCCAGGAGACCAGGTAAGTAAAGTTTGCTTGTGACTTCGGGCCTACATCACAAACCAGTAGGATTATGTGTGTTTGAATGTTTATATGTCATGCATCATATTTTGAAAATTTATGCAAAAATGAATTTACATAAAATAAAATGGTAAGGAATGAACAGACTGTAACAGTTGTTAAGGGAACTAATCCGCCCCTTAACCAAGAGAGAGGATGTATGACTTTGGGGGAAGTGATCCAAACCCCAATTTCACAGGGGGATCAGATCAGTTTGTTAAAGGAACTAATCCGCCCCTTAATCAAGAGAGAGGATGTATGACTTTGGGAGAAGTGATCCAACTCCCAATTTCACAGGGGGATTAGATCAGAAACGATGCATATGCAACTGAGATGAGAAAGTAGAAACTGCATATTTAGGAATTTATGTTTCAGCATTACATTTCATTATTGCTTTACTTAGTATTAGGCTAATAGATGAGATTTGTGATGTAGGTGAACAAGTGTCAACAGGTGTGTTCACTAAGTTTGATGAGGACTAGTCTGGTTGGAGGAGTGCATCTATGTAACAATCTGGCAACTGATGGGGCGGTTTAACTGGTGTCAGTGGATGAGAAGGTTTAGTGAACTATGATTCTATTTAATTATGTTGTGAGTTTTTATGACAGTTGTAGTTTTGATGTTTGAATTCAATTTGAGACTTTTCTAATAATGATACCCTGTTGGATTTAATAGTAGTGTTTACTAAAGTTTGGAGTAATACACGGATTTAAATAGTTTTGAACGATTTTTAGTAAAATGCTCAAATTCTTTTGGTAGTCAGAGCTTTCTTTGTGTAGAGAGAAAATGCTCGATGAGCTGCTATATAAAGTATTTGTTATGTTGACTATCGGAAGATGTCTTCAGTAAAGCCATCGGATGATGTCTTCAGTAAAGTCATCGGATAATGTCTTCAGTGGAAGCCATTAAGTAGAAAATTTGTCATTTTGTAACCGGATGATGTCGAGTAACTTATCCATCGGATGATGAAGGTAAAAGTCTTTTGTCGTTTTGTAACCGGATGATGTCGAGTATTTTATCTACCGAAAGATGTAAGTATAGTTGTCGTTTTGTGATCGGCAGAGGCTGGATGGAAGATTCATCCGGCTGACGTCATCGGTAGATGCGAGTAGCAAAAACTTGTCATTTTGCGATCGGCTGAAGTTGGAAGAGTGATTCTTCTGGCTGACGTCATCGGCTGAAGTTGGAAGAGTGATTCTTCCGGCTGACGTCATCGGTGGAAGTCTTCAGTTTATTTCTTTTTTTGTTGACCTTGTCTAGCGGCAGATGCGTTTGACTTTTACAATTTTCACGTTTCCACGCTTAAGTCTTGGTCAGACCAATTCCTACTATTTCAGTTGATATTTCCAATATTGATTTACAACCCTGTTTAATCTCTGCTTGTTTTCAATTGATTTTTCCGCTGTGAATTTTAAAGTTGTGGTTTCAGTGAACATCGAGTTTTGACTTTCAAGTGAAATTTTAAGTTTGGTCTAAAATTTCCTAGTTATGTTCGGGTTTAGAGTAACGAACTGAGTTTAGAAAACTCGGGGCGTTATAATAGGATTATATAGGACTGGACCAGATGAAATTATATTGTTCTTATAATATCCCTTAAATAAAGAACAATTAATTTTATCATAACGATGGTCATATATGTATGATCTTAATTTATTATATTTTATAGACTGCTATTTCATTTCAATTTATTTGTTGATTTTCTCGGTATAGTTTTGTATTAGTTACATTACATAAGCTTTGTTTTTTGAGAATAAATTAAATGAGTAGCTGGAAATACTAACATTGATACAATGAAATTCATAATACAAGATTCATTTGTTTGTTAGTTCAGGGATTGAATAATTAGCGCACAAATTCATAAATGTTATGAATTAATTATTCAATTAAGAATTATGGTAGTCAATGATAAAGATGTAATATGAGATGTTAACAAATTATAGATCTAACTCTATTACGAATCTTAATGGAGGATTAATACATATGTAAGGACTATATTAATGGACATTACTTTGAATAAATATACTTCATAGTTCTAAGAGTGTAACTCTAGGTATTTAGTAAAATTGCTCTAGAGTTAATAATTGTGTTAATTAATATAAAGAGTTTATATTAATTAACAAATATTATTGGAGCTTAGGACAATAGGTCAATCGGTCCCTCTATCATCTTATATCACCATACAAATTTCTATGTTATAAGAATAATAATATAAATGATTAATTATTTATAAACACTCAAATAAATACATTATGATTCGAAATATGTAAATAGTTTTTATATTTTGAATTCAAAATAAAATGTCTCATTAGATGAGATTATTTTAAGGGATTTAAATTAGATTTTAAGTATCTTATCATATGAAATTTTATCTTCAAATTTAAATTGAAGTTTGTTATCTAAACAAACTGTCAAATCAGATTTTTTTAAAAATTTGATTTAAAAGTAGATATGAAGAATCTAATCATATGAGATTTGATTAGTTAAAATTTATTTTTAAAAATTAGTTTTTATTAAAATAAATCTGAAAATTTTTATTAAAGAGATCTATAAAAATGTCAAATGTGATTTGACAAAGAGAGGAAAAGAGTGAGTTAGAGAGATCTAATCCCTTTGAGGTAAAAAGGTGTGACCTTTTCCGAGTTCATTTTTAGGAAAACGTTTTCTATTGTCGAAGAGAGACGCCTCATGTGTTGAGAACACATCTCTCCACAAATATAAGAGTGTGTTATTCTTGTAAGTTTGATGCTCACACGTCAGGAATTTAAGTGAAAATATTTTCAGAGAAGACTAAACGGTTTCAAAGTCTTCAAAAAGTATTTGATTCTGAGTTAAAACTGTTAAAATTAGACGGGAGTGCATGTAACGCCCCGAAAACCCACCCGGATTCCTGGTTCGCTACAGGGACTACACTGAGCTAAACGACTTACTAATTTCCCCTCATCCTAACCATTAAGCACCACGGCATCCTACTCAAAAATTTTGATAGAGTAACACCTGAAAATGGCGCCCCCAAAATGCTAAGTACCTACAAATGGATAAATCCCAACCAATCCAGAATACTCCTAATCAACTATCCAGCATACGGCATGCGAAATCTCCAAATAGCAGTAAAGAGGGAACTAAAATACTAACATCCCTAAGTGAAAAAGTCCACAGTATAGGGCGACATATCATCCTTAACTATGACTATATACAACAAATACAAATACCCCCACAAAAGACAAAAAGTCCTACTCCCTATCAACACCATGCTACGGCTCTTCCTGGGTCGAGTCGCCCTAACACTATCATCAACCAGGGCCCTGGTCGCACGCCACCAACTGCCACCTACTCCTAGTCAGACTCTCGGTACACACCCACCAGCTCAGCAGTACCTACACCACTGAACACACCGTAAGCTCAAAGCTTAGCAAGTAAAGTGCTAAAAAAATAAACGTGAAGCATGTAACTAGTTATGCAATGCTAACACATGCAGGTCTCTACACACGTTGTCATCATCTCACCGCATCGCATCTCACCGAGGTTTGGAATGTAACCGCACCGGGCAGTCAGTCCGTACACCGCACTGTTTACCGGCACGTCACCGCCGTCCCGGTTCCACCAGGAACTGGGTCCACCAGTCACAACAAAACCCCCACACTGCACTGTTTACCTTTATAACGGTCCTCGAGGTGTTACGTATTGCCATCCCTCGGTTTTAACCTCGACCACGCGGCGTTACGTCCCGCCGTCCCACGTAGTCAGGTGGCCCCGTACTCTACCTTTATAACAGTCCCCGAGGCGTTACGTATCGCCATCCCTTGGTTTTAACCTCGACCACGTGGCGTTACGTCCCGCCGTCCCACGTAGTCAGGTGGCCCCGTACTATACCTTTATAACGGTCCCCGAGGCGTTACGTATCGCCATCCCTCAGTTTTAACCTCGACCACGTGGCGTTACATCTCGCCGTCCCACTTAGTCAGGTAGTCCCGTACTCTACCTTTATAACGGTCCCCGAGGCGTTACGTATCGCCATCCCTCGATTTTAACCTCGACCACGTGGCGTTACGCCCCGCCGTCCCACGTAGTCAGGTGGCCCCGTATTCACCACGACTGTGCACACACATCACATCACATGCATACCTACGACCCACAACGCGTACAAAACTCACAACCTACATACAACTTATCCACAACCGGCATAAGACTCACAACATGTGTACAACTGACTCATAACCTCATCAGACTCACCACCTACGCACAACTGACCCACGACCTCACCAGACTCACTACCTACGCACGACTGATCCACCACCTACGCACAACTGACCTACACTCTTACCAAACTCACAACCTACCCACAACTAACCCACAACCTGCACAATACTCACAACCCACCCAGAACTGGCCCACAACCTCACCAGACTCACCACCTACGAACGATTGACCCACAACCTTACCCAGAACTGGCCCACAACCTCACCAGACTCTCCACCTACGCACGACTGACCCATAGCCTTACCAGACTCACCACCTACGCACGACTGACTCACCACCTATGCACGAATGACTCACAACCTCACCAGACTCACCACCTACGCACGACTGTCTCACCACCTACGCACGAATGACTCACAACCTCACCGGACTCACCACCTATGCACAACCGTTCCACAATCCTCACAAGGCTCACTACCTACGTACAACTATCCCGCAACCCTCACAAGGCTCACCACACACGCACAACTGCCCACGACCCTCACAAGGCTCATTGCCTACATACAACCGTCCCACAACCCTCACAAGGCTCACCACCTACGTACAACCGTCCCACAACCCTCACAAGGCTCACCACACAAGCACGACTGTCCCACAACCCTCACATGGCTCACTGCCTACATACAACCATCCCACAACCCTCACAAAGCTCACCACCTACGCACAACCGTCCCACAACCATCACAAGGCTCACTACCTACGTACAACTATCTCACAACCCTCACAAAGCTCACCAGCTACGCACAACCGTCCCACAACCCTCACAAGGCTCACTACCTATGTACAACTATCCCACATTCTCACAAGGCTCACCACACATGCACCGACCAAGACCATCCCACAACCCTCACAAAGCTCACCACCTACGCACAACTGTCCCACAACCCTCACAAGGCTCACTACCGACGTACAACTGTCCCACAACCCTCACAAGGCTCACTACCAACGTACAACTTTCCCACATCCTGCACAGAACTCACAGCATACCACTGACGATGACTGCACGTACACATCACATACAAACTACTCATGACCTACACAACATGCCCAACTAACGACAACTTTTCGTCCACATCACATACCGACTACTCACGACATATAGACGGCTCACAACATGCAAACAACTGTGGTGTAGGCCCTTCTGGGCGACTCTCAAACATTCTCAACCACACTACTACTTACCTGGCGTCCTAGCTCGCTGAAGATTCTCGATTCCTTGTCCATCTACGGCTTGACCTATGACAAATATTCAAACTTCATTAAAATCAAGCTTACATTCACCAATTTACTCTCAAACTACTATTTCTACCCTAACCCAACTAAAATTTAACTAAACGGGCCACTAATTTGGGTTTGGTAAAAACTGACCCGAAACTTCAGACGCGCTTAACTTTTGCGTCGATTATCAGAATTGAACGATTCCAGTGGCCACGTACTCCCCCAACAACCTAGTTTAACCTGTTAAAAAGGAAATTCAAAACGAATGGCCGTAGCTAGGTCAAAAACAACAAACCCAAATCTGCCCTAAACTGGAAATTCTCCCCCTCTCGGATTTCCATCAATTTTCACTCAATTGCTCACCAATCAACCACCCTCACACCTAATTAGAATAATCTAACAAAACCTTAAGGCTTTACACTGGAAAAACTGAAGAATACATATTGGGAGTTCTCTGTTTTTTGCTCAAATTGAGCTCCTCACAGATCGGTGTCCATTGCTGGTCCAAGGGTTGGCAAACCCATGCCGAGAACTCCCAAAATCGATTGGCGATCGAAGCTCAAACCAGCTCGTCACCCTCGGCCACGAACAGAACCAAAAATAGGGCCAAAAGAGGACTTACCGTTCGGTCCAGTGCGCGAAGACGGCCAGAAATGGCAGCCCTAGAATCGCCGACGTCGTCTGGCCAGAGAACGTCAGAAAAATGCGGTGAAGAGAACGCCGGTCGCCGGTCGCTGCTTACGGCTCCCTCCCCTGTTCGGGTCTTCGACACTCGAACGACAGAATGGCTTTCGAAGCCATTCTGTCGTTTAAAAAAAACAACTAATATTAATAAAAAAAACTATTTGCTATTAAAATATAAATAAAAAATAATATTCACCGTTTTTGCCCTCCCGTATTTTTGGCCTCTTCAAAACCTCGTTAAATTTTTTCTTCAAATTATAAATTTTTCGTATACTGACCCTCACCCCATATACAGCTTAAGTTCTCCAATTAG
The DNA here is from genome assembly GCA_022432975.1 of Begonia masoniana. Classification (NCBI taxonomy): domain Eukaryota; kingdom Viridiplantae; phylum Streptophyta; class Magnoliopsida; order Cucurbitales; family Begoniaceae; genus Begonia; species Begonia masoniana. The sequence goes on along the minus strand of CM039502.1, from coordinate 59,318,482 downwards.
AATATCCGAACACAAATTAATTAACCGATTAGATCAACCAATTTATTAACTTAAATCGCTAAAAATTTCACGGGGTATTACAGTGCACAAGTAAAAGCATTTCTCAAAAGGTATTTTACTTTTACATATTTCCCAAAAATATTTTCTTTTAGACTAACGATTCAATTTATGGTTATTTGTGATTTTTAAAGTAGTTTTAAAATCACAAGGGTAACGCATGTCACTATTATTATGAATAACAGTGAATTCCGCCATTCGTGGGAACCATCAAAACCAACAATAGGGACATTGACTGTTTGAACTCGAACTGTCTCAAGTGTCTGCTCCAAAAGGTTGGCATAGAACTTGCAAACAAAATTGATTATGGCTTCATTTGGCTGATAGCAAAACATCCTCTACTTATGGTTCTTTATCACATAGTAAATCATCTCTGGATACCTCGTCATTGCATTGGTATTTAACTTGAATCCTTCTTTAGCATGAATGTCATCTCTTGTAGTATGGTGTCATGCTTGTCTCTTGGTTTGTCGAAAATAAACTCTGGCTCACTTGATCTTCACTTGGCAGTGATCTTTCTCGCATTAGACTTCATTATTGCTTCGGTAATTGACTGGCAGAAAGTGAAAAACGTTTAAATTATAGGTTGGATGGACATTAGCAATTGATATAACAGTTAAGAGGGTAGATGAAACAAAAAACAATTTAAAATTTGAGTAGTAAATTAAAATAATGGGGGTAACATTATTATTGGGAGAGTAAAAGGGGGTGGGAGAGGATTGATGAGGCGACAAATTTAAAATTAGGTGGGGCACTTGGTTGAGACTCGAGATTTGACATGCACTGATTTGTAACCTCATGGTGTGTTTCAAGATGCGCCACAAGTCCTATTTACATCTCGAGTGCAACTGTTGTATACCAAGCCTTGTTATAGCATAACCTCCTTATCGTAGTTTTAAATTTGGATATTCCATCTTTTTTGCGTGAACTCCTCTAAGCTTATTCTTGATGATGTTTCTTGGAAAAAAAAAACTAAAACTATGAAATAATAAACTACCCTACATGTCTGCAACTAGCTTAAAAGATTAAAAAAAAAAAATCTTAAGTCGACTCCTAATAGCTCTAAATTCTTAGTCTTAAGTCAAACTCTTCCTCATTTAACGTTCAAGTTTGCTTGTTCAAGGAGATGAAAGTTTTCTCCTTAGTGAAAGCTCCTCAATCATATATCTTCAGTCATTGGCCATTGACTTAAAAAGTCTTCTTTGAGTGAGTTTGTGTCAAGTATCTCCACTTCACCATGAGGATAAAATTCAGCAACTTGAAAAGTCCCTTACCATTGTGATTTAAGCATCCTTGGAAATAGTTTGAGGCAATAATTATATAATACATTAGCTACCCAGCTTCAAAATTTCATTTTAACATGTAGTTGTTGTGGCGTTTGTTGACTATTTCCTTGTATAATTGCATTCTCGTATGTCCATCTTCTAAGTTCTTCCAACTCACTTAGCTGTAGCATCCTTTTTTCTCCATCAGCTAAGCTAGCATGTCAAATTTTTGTTTTGCTAAGGCCCACTATTTATGTCCAACTCCACAGGTACATGTCATGCTTTACCATAAACTAATATTTAAGTGACATTCCAAGAGGTGCTTTATAAGCTATTCTATATAGCCATAGTGAGGCATCAAATTTCAAGGCCAATCCTTCATAGAAGGATTTCAAACTTTTTCAAAGTTCTTTTTAATTTTTGGGTTTGAAATTTTAGCCTAGCCAGTTAGTTGCGGTTGATATGTTGTAGCAACCTCATGTCTGACTCTATATTTGGCTAACAGTTATGCAACTTGTTTTATTATAGAAGTGCACTCCTTAATTGCTAATTATAGCTCTCGACGTACCAAATCTTGTAAAAATAATTTTCTACTAAAATTGAATTACAACTTTAGCATCATTGATTGTTAATGCGGTAGCTTCAATCGACTTTGAAACATAATTGACTGCTACAAGAATGTACTCAATTTTGAAAGAAGATGGAATGGTCGCATGAAGTCTATGTAACACCCGAGAATTTTTCCTCAATGTGTACTGTTTTAGAATTATCTAAATTAGAAGGAAGAATGGGAGAGAAAATAAAAAGATAAGGTAGTTGTTTAATAAAATAGTTGTTTTAATTAATTTAAAAGAAAAGTGAATAAATTTGGTGGAACTACATTGTTTCTTAAGTTAGGTTCGGGTATTCCCAGTGAAATTAAGCCGGGTACGGGGTTATAATTTAAGAACGAGATTTAACGAAATTCGAAAACAGTTTTAATTGGAATTATTATTATTATTATTATTATTTATTTAATTTAATTTATTTTTTTTAAAAAACACAGAATGGCTTCGAAGAAGCAATTCTACGTTCGAGTGCCGAACACCCGAACGGCGAAGGAGGAGCCGAGCGACATCCCTCTGATGACGACCACGGTTCCGGCCACCGTTCAGACGAGCATACTCTGGCGAGCTGAAGCCAGAGCTCGATTCGGCTTTTTCTGCGCCAGACCCGACCGAAAACAGGTAGCTTCTCCTCCCTATTTTCTCTCTGTTGCTCGGCCGAGGGGTAGTCTGTGTGTTGGGTCATTTTCTTGGTTGTTTTGTGACAAAAATTTGGGGGATTTAGTGGTGTGTGAGGGGCGATTCACGGACAGCTGAAGTATCCCTGTTTTCAGAGTGAAAACCGTGAGGTGTGTGCTGTGAATTTGGGGATTATGGATTGGTTGGGATTTATTCCTTTGCAGGTACCTAGCATTTTGGAGGCACCATTTTCAGGCGTTACTTTCCCGAAATTTTCGGGAAGGACGCCGAGGTGCTTAACAGTTAGGATTAAGAGAAATTAGTGAGTCTAGGCAGCTATGTATGATATATGTGACGACCCCAAACCCGATCAGGGCCGCCACGGACTTGCCGTGACATAATCATTTCCTAAGCTCTCGTATTTTTCGCATAAACTTTTTCATTTTTACTTTAAACATAACCCTAACGTAACCTTAACTTTAAACTCTCGTAACCACGTAAATTTTTCTTTTTATATCACTCATAACGTTTCGACTTCTAAACCATTAAATCGAAGTCTCGGATTGTTGAAATCCCTTAAAATCACTCATTCCTCAATCATCAAAACAGTACACTAATCTAACCTACAATTTCGGACAAATTCAAGAAATCGAACTGCGTGGATCGCTCTAAAAATCGAGCGTATCCTTACCTGTTTTAAAATAACTAAACAGTTCAAATTACCCAAACAGTTCCAGTATATTCTCCAAAATAAAGACTTCACATTCTAAACAATCTACTACCACTACATATACATCAAAACTCAACCTTTCATACGTTTTTCTATCAATTCATTCGATCCACATACTTAAGCATTTTCATACTCTTACTCAAACAAAACCGAATCAAATCATCAAACAAACATTAATAATAAAAGTAGAATTTCTTTAAAGCATCACCAAAACGAACACATCACCAAAACATTCAAAGCGACTCAACTCCAAGCCTACATCCTATTTACAATTCCTAAACATCAAACTTCTCCACATATTCTAAAATCCCTCACGTTTTTAACATTAAAACAAGTTTACATCAATTACCCAAAATTGCCCGGAGCACAACCGTGGTCATCGAACCTTGCCAAAACACACCCCGTCGCCACGAGCACCATCCATCGACCGCCTACTCTTTGTCATCGAGTTCACACCTGTCACCTACATCATTCAACATATACATTAAGCCTAAGGCTTAGTAAGGGGATGCACTATATGAATTTAAAACATTTTGCTTAACATATGCAGTTTCTACAGTTTCATCGTACATAATCATTTCGTTTCGTTTCATCATTCATATTCATTTCGTTTCGTTTCATCATTCATATTCATTTCGTTTCGTTTCATCATTCATATTCGTTTCGTTTCTATCATACATATTCGTTTCGTTTCTATCATACATACATGTAATCTTCTACCAATGGAGGGCAGATTAGTTTCTCCATCTCTAGACGTTCCACATATAAATCTTTACCTGAAGAGTGAACCACTTCCTTCAGATATCATACATTTTCTAGACGTTCCACAATCTACATCTGAAGGGTGAACCACTTCCCTCAGACACTTTACATTTTCTGGACGTTCCACAATTTACATCTGAGGGGTGAACCACTTCCCTCAGACACTTTACATTTTCGTTTTACATCGTTGTCGTTTCTACGTTTAAATCGTGAAATCATATGCTAAAACATTTTCGTACATTTTCTAAAACATGATGCATGAGGGATCTATATACGACATATCATCAAAACATATCCTCAAACAATTCACAACATACATAGACATATACTATTCTCAACAGACTTCTCAAACAACTAACATTCTAAGCTACCCGACTCATTAATCCCCACAATTAGAAAATCATCATCAAAATAGTAAAGCCTAACGTTGCCACGATGTAGGGCCTTAAGGGCCGGAAACCTAACATCCACTTACTTGGCGTCCTGGTTATGCCGAGCACCGTCCGTAAAGTCGTCTCCACCTAAAGCATTTCACAATTAAGAACATTAAAATCGATCCTAATTAAACTAACTTCAAACCTAAACTAATCTCCTAATTAAGGAAATTCTTTCCTAAAACTTCCATTTTCTCATTCGGGCATAACTAAACTCTCATTTTTTGTGAAAACATCTTAAACTACTATTTCTAGCCTAATCCAAATAAAAACCTAATTAAACGGCCACTAATTTGGGTTCGGTAAAAACCGACCTAAAACTTCGAACGCGCGTAACTTTCGAGTCGGTTATCGGAATCGAACGATTCCAGCGGCCACATACTCCTCTAATAACCTATTTTAATCTGCCAAAAGGAATTTTAAAACAAATGACCGGAGCTAGGTCAATTGAGGCAAAACCATAACTGCCCCTTTTTCCCCAAAATTTCTCTTTTTGATTTTTCATCAAATTCCATCAATTTCTTCACCAATCGACCATATATACACTCAATTAACCTAAACTAACCAAAAATCCCGAACTACAAGCAAAACCCGAATTGCCCTAATCGGGCATTCACTGATTTTCGCCCCAAATTGGGCATTCCACGGCCAAGCATCAATAGCCGGCTCTAGGGTTGGCAAACCCACTCCGGAAGTGACCGGAATTGGCCGGAGATCGGAGCTCAATCGAGCTCGCCACCAACGGCCACAAATCGAACCAAAACAGGGGAGAAAATCGAGCTTACCGTCGGTTCGTGCGCGAGGATGAACCGGAGCCTCACGTCGCCGTTGTCTGGCCAGAGAACGGCGAGAAAATCGCCGGCATTTTCGTCGGAGGAGAGCCGCGCTCACGGCCCTCTGTCGTCGGCTGTCGTCGGGCGCTCGGGCTCGTCGAAATCAACAGAATGGTTTAACCATTCTGTTGATTTTAATTAATAATAATAATAATAATAATAATAATAATAATAATAATAATAATAATCCTAATATTAATTCCTATTAAACATTAACATACCGTTTTGCCTTCCGTAAATCCCGTATATCTCCACAAATTCACATTAATCGTTAGGACTCTAATAACACTTCCTTTTCGTAAAACGGACTTGATTTACTACTTTTATGAATTAATATACTTAAAAGGCTAAAACGGGAACTCTAGCATTACTCTTCTCGATTTGGGTTTCTAAGATTTCACTTATTCTTCTACAAATCCCCATAACTTTCTAGGGTCCTAATAAAACTATCCGCTCGCAAAACGGACCTAATTTACTTATTTATGAAAATAACCTTGGAGCGGAAACCCGAAAACTCGGGTGTTACAATATAAGAGAGCTTCGGGAGATTTAGTTTTAAATTCTGCTGTGTCCGATTTTTTTTTTTTTTTTTTTTTTTTTTTTTTTTTGTAAATTCTTGGGGTTAGAGTGAGCCAAGTAGCGCACTGAGCTAGGGTGGGTTCGGGGGCGTTACAAGATGGTATCAAAGCATAAATGGTCGAGTCGTTCAAAGGATTACCAGACAATGCCTGCCTCCATGCAACGTGTTTCACCGACTGTAAGTATTTCTTTACTTTTAGTTAGTTTATATCTAAGATTAGATTGGTTAACCCCTGTTTATTTGGTTTAACCCATCCCGAGTGTACCGAGACAACCTTGGTGGATCTCTTAAGTCAATTCATAGACGTAGTAATCGATAGTTTGAATAGCTAGGAATTTTATTGGAGAAAGTGAAACAGATATTAGAGAATCTTAGGATGGAATGTGGGAAAAAGGGTAGGGTCGATCCGAGTTAAATTTAGTGATAGTCGTTAGGAAAGGTATGAGCTATATCTTTAGTGGTATGCGAACATGTTGGGTGGAATGTAAGGCGATATATCTTAGTGTTAACCTAGGTGTTTGTAAGAATGGTACGTCTAGGATTGTTACCTTTAAGGATAAAAAACCCTTGGGAGTACGAGAAAGTATTAGGATAAGATGAACTAGATAGAAGTTTGAAATTGAGAATGAAATTATTGGGAGACACCTTAGACCGTCGTAATGCCATTACTATGAAATTATGAGGTATGTGAGTGGTTGATTGTAGAGTACGTGATTAGAAGGATTAGAAATTTAGATGCCTTGATTAAGTAGAGTCTCTTGAATTAAGATGATGTTTTGGGATGTAGACTAAGGTACGCAATGTTGGGATGTATGGTGAATCATTGTTGAGCTCCGACCTGCAAAACACGACTCTAGAATTCGAAAAGACCGTTAGTTCCCTAGTGCTGGAAAAACCGAGAAATCCGAGAATATAAATGTCAAAGAAATACTAAACAAGCTCGGAATGAAATGAAATTTTAGGTGAGTGTTGTGAAGTGAGTGAGATGTGTGCTGGTGAAGTTTTTGGTCCAGATCCGTTGATTTGAGTTAGTTATGAATATTTTCCGAGAATCGGCCGGTGAGTGCTTCAATGGAGCTTCCGGCAAGAGTTTCTTCCAAGGAAGAAAACTCGATTCAAGGAACCGGTTAAGGCCACTCCTTGCTGTTTTCCGCCCTCAAAAGAGTGGAGAAGGAGGTGGCAAATTCCACTCCAACTAGCTACCAAGCTAGAAGAATGGTTCGGGGGCGCGACCCCTCGGTTGTTGTCAACCGAGCTTACCTTGGAAGCTCCTTGCTCCAAGCTTCTTCTTTTTCTTCAATGAGAGAAATCCGTGGGTGCTCATAAAAATCATCCAAAAAGTTACAAACACCAATGCCATGAATATATAGACCTAATGGTGGGCTTGGGCTTGGGCTTGGGCTTGGACATGTCTTCAACTTCAATGGGCCAAACCAAGCCACCAACTAATCCTATCATTCATCTAATCCTAACATCTATATAATCCTAACATGCATCTAATCCTAACATGCATCTAATAAAGTTTAACAAGAAGGCCAACGTTTGCCAATAAGTTTGAAATTTCAAAAAAGCAACAAATATTAAAGCTCGGGTGTAATATCCGGCTTGTACGGATTACAGATATAATATATTATATTCATATTTTATTATAAAATGGCATTTTGGTAAATATGTCAAATCAGGACCGTTTCACGAAAAGAAAGCGTCATTACGATCCTAACGATTAATAGGAATTTTAAGGAAATTATGGAAATTTTCGGAGATTAAACGCTATATTCCGAGTAATTACCTTTATCGTAATGTAAATGACGTTTTAGTAAAAATAGTAAACGAGGTCCAAATTGCGAACGGACAGTTCTGTTAAATCCCAAATAATAAGTTGGACTTGTTAGTGAATTAAGGAGATTTGGAAAAGTCGAATCGCTAGACAATTAACGAACCGAAGAACAAAATTAATATAAAAACTAAATAAGGGCAATTTGGTAAATTGCAAATTCAATATTATAAATCAATCAAAATTCTTTTATTTCATTTCATTTCTCCTCTTCGAATTCCAGAACCACTTCTCTCTGTTTCTCTTTTTCTCTCGCGAACCCTCACTGCCAGCCGCGCGACTTCTCACGATCCGACTCCGATCCGACCTCCGTTCGTTCCGCTTCCTTCACGTTTCTTCCTCCAATCGACGTTCTAGGTATGTCTCTATAGTTTTAGAGCGTTAGATTTCGAGTTTCGTAACGTTTAAATAATTAGGTTTTAGTTAGGGTTTTGATAAAAATCGAGATTTAGGATCCGAAACTCATAAATTTGCTGTGATTAAGTGTATAAAGGTTGTATTGAACGTATTGGACGAAGTTAAATCAATTCGTGAAAAAGTTTAAAATCCGAGAATTTTAGGATTTTCAGAAAAGTTCGTAATTCGAGAATTTAGGTGCCGAGCATAAATTGTTTGAATAAATAGCTCGATAAATCGGATTAGAACTTTTAGAAATTTCCTTAGTTAGGGTTTTGACAAATTGGACGTTTATTGACTTAAACTCGTTTTAACGTCAATCCTCGTAATTTGTTTAGGTAAACAGTGCTCGTGGACGAAACTTGGATTGCAGCGTGCACGAGGTAAGTTCTCGTGATTCTTCTTTGGCCGATTGGCCTACACCGTACGTCGAATGTCGTCTCGAGGAGTTTTGGAGATGCCCTTACTTAGTTTTGCTCGGTTTGGGTAGCTAGGTCTTAGGAGTTTATAGTTTATGCTTTTACAGTTTTGATGGTACATGTTATTGCTTGTTTACTTTATGATAGAGAACTGTTCACGCATTCACTTGATTTTAAAGAAAAGCATGAAAATGAACTTCCGCACAGAGTTTTTAAAGATAACGTAAAGCATAGCAGAGGCCGAAAGGCATACAGGCCGAAAGGCACAGAGGCCGAAAGGCATACAGGCCGAAAGGCACAGAGGTCGAAAGGCGCACAGGTCACGCGAGGTGGGGCTCAGGCACGGCTGTACGTGTTGTAAGCGTGCACCCCCCGCTTCTAGCTGGAAAGAGTAGTCCGCCCGCTGGATGAGCTCTCTCTGGTTAGAGGGATAGGATCTCGGTGGCACCCATAGAGCATTGCATAGAAAGATAAAATAAAGCATGATTTAATGAATTCATAGCACAGCATGCATAGCATTTACGTAGAGCTTACTGGGATTTTATCTCATAGTGTATATGTATGGTGTAGGTGACATAGACTTCGAGGTACCAGGTGAGGACGATGTCCCTCCACCTGAGGCATAGTCCAGTTGACGGAGGATGGCTGCGGTGGTGTGCTGGCGCAGTCGAGGCTTCATCGACCCGTGGGGACAGTATGTATAGATTTTGGGACGTTTTGGGGATAATTGATAGAATATGTATAGGGTGTTTAGGTAATGATATTTGTTTTGAAATTCTGGAACTGTTTGGGTAAACTGTTTATAGAAATGTTTTGGGTTTAAAACAGTTATTTGAACGTGATAGAAATGTTTTGAAAATGTTATGGATATGCTCGGTTTAAAGCTATCCACGCCATTTGTTTTTAGGAAGTTTTATCACGTATCGTCCGAATGGTATGTTTAGTAATGATCGGGAATGAAATCGAAAGAATATTGGAGTGTTTAGGGTGCTAGAATGTGAAGGAGGAAGAGGAAGTTGCTCTCTGGAATCGAATTCCAGAGAGTTGAAAGTTAATGTTTTGCTCTCTGCAGTTGTAAGAAATGAGAAGGCAAAAATACAGAAGGAGAAAGGAGTGGAGGTCGGCGACCAGGCGCGAAGGCCTGATCGCTGGCAGCGATCGGGCGCCGCGCGCCTGATCGCTGGCAGCGATCGGGCGCCGCGCGCCTGATCGCTGGCAGCGATCAGGCGCTGCCCCCTTCCCTCGGCAGAAAGACCGAACTGCCCTCCCTTTTATTAACTGTTTTTAAAATTTTAAAGTAATTTATTTAATTTGTTTTAATTGTTTTAAATGTTTTAAAGGTTAGATTTCAATTCCGATTTCGATTCTTGTTTCGATTTCGGTTTAGGTTCTGTTGAAAGTTTAATTAAATTTATTAGGATAAAAAAAAAATATATTCGGGAAAAACGGGTACAGTATTAGGGTCGTTACATCGGGAAGACAAATTCCCATGTGAGCATTAAGGTGTCTCTTTAGTCTTTCCACATGAGGAGATGCTTCGGTTGGTCAACGCCTCCAGCTTTAATCTCCCACTTCAAGTCGTCCACGGTGTCCTCCAAGTCTTCACACGAACCATGACTTGCAAAAGAGACAAGTGTGTTAGTCAAATTGTGGACTCGGGTCTGGGATCGTGTAATGGGCCTACGGGGCACATCATCCTCCCCAGGTGATTGAGGATTTGACCTCAAATCCTTTAAGTCAGGCCTCTCGGAGTTTTCTTCATCGCTTATATAGGGTGATAGGTCCATGACATTGAACGTTGCCGATACTCCATAATCTCCAGGCAGTTCAATCTTATAAGCGTTATTATTGATCCGCTGCAACACCTTGAAGGGTCCATCTGCACGAGGAAGAAGTTTAGATTTTCTTTTGTCGGGGAATCTATCTTTTCGTAGGTGTAACCAAACCAAATCTCCTTCATTAAAGATAACCTCTTTTCGGCCTTTGTTTACTCGTTTGGCCACGCTCGCATTTCTCTTCTCGATGGCTTGACGCACGTTCTCATGTAATTTCTTAATCTGTTCGGCCTTGTTTGCTCCTGATGGGTTGGCTAGTTCATTAATGGGTAACGGAACAAGGTCCAACGGTGTACATGGATTAAACCCATAGGCAACCTCAAAGGGCGTTTGCTCAGTAGTGGAATGAAGGGTGCGATTGTAGGAAAATTCCAATTCGGGAAGGACTACATCCCAACTGGATAGTTTCTTACCTACAATACTGCGTAAGAGGGAGCCTAAGGTCCTGTTAACAACTTCCGTTTGGCCATCAGTTTGGGGGTGGAAAGATGTGCTAAAACACAGCTTCGTCCCCAACTTCTTCCACAAAGTGGTCCAGAAGGAGCTCAAAAATTTAGTGTCCCGGTCCGACACTATGGAATGCGGTATACCATGTAGGCAAACAATTTCTTTGAAAAATAGGTCAGCTATAGAAAAGGCGTCATCCGTTTTTGCAAAGGAATGAAATGTGCCATCTTAGAGAAACGATCCACAACCACCATGATCGAATCCTTATTACGAGCAGTTCGTGGCAATCCCAAAATGAAGTCCATACTAACTTCAGTCCAAGTGATATAGCCCTAACCTGCAAGAAAACGTTTAGAGCTTAGAGGGGATCGTTAGCTCCTCGGATTGGCAAGAAATGGCCGAGAAGAACACAAATTGCAAGATGAACTTGAATGACCAAATGTGCTTAGATGAAAACGAAACTTTATATGATGTTAGTGGAGTGAGTGAGGTGTGTGATAGTGGAAGGCGTGGTCCTGATTCATTGAGATGGAAAAGATATGCAAAACTTCAAGAAATCGGCCAATAGGTAATATTTTGAAGCCTTTGGCAATAGTTGCTTCCAAGGAAGACAACTCGACTCTTGAACACGGTTTGGGGCCACTTCTTGCTGTTTTCCACTCCCAAGGAGATGGAGAAGAAGATGGCTATATAACCCTTGCAAGCTACCAAGCAAGAAGGGAGTGGTGGGGGCGCAACCCCTCGGTTTTGTGCAAACCGAGCAAACCTTGTTGGTTTCTTCAAACTCCTTCAACCATGGAAGGGAAATCCGTGCATGCTCCTTAAAATCAGTCCAAAAAACTTACAATCACCAATTACCATGCTTTTATAGACCTATGGATGGCTTGGATGTGCTTCAAAAGTGGTCTTTTCAAATTTTTTTTTTTTT